>WBNO01000168.1:105904-187709 GCA_013400575.1 Peucedramus taeniatus
CCCGCCCGCGGCGTGTGAGGGCGGCGCTCCGGCCTGCGAAGGGAGGGATGGGACGGGAGCGAGCGGGGCTGGGGGCGGTGCGGCGCGGCCCGGCCTCCACACACACACACACACGCGCGCGCGCACACACAGACACAGACACACACAGACACACACAGACACACACACACACACACACACACACACACACACACAGCCTGCCTGAACACACAGAGAGCACCTCTGCTCACACACACACAACACCTACACGCACACAGAGCCTCTTCTTGCACACGCACGCGGCCTGTCCTCACACACTGCCTGTCCTCACACACAGTCGCACAAGACCGCCTGTGCACGCCACAGTGCCACACACACGCTGACTGCCTGTACACACCTGTGGCACACACACTGACCACCTGTACACACTTGTAGCACAAACACTGACTGCCTGTAGACACACCTGTGGCACACATGCACTGACCGCCTGTGCACAGCAGTGCCACACACACTGACTGCCTGTACACACCTGTGGCATACACACACTGACCGCCTGTGCACACACACAACACCCCTACCCTCACACAACCTTCCTCACGCAGCTCTCCGGGCTCCCCAGAGGCTCTGCTCTCCTCATGCATCAGCCCTGAGCTGGGCAGCCCTACACACACAGAGAGCAGACGGTCCTCAGGTACAGAGTGACACACACACCACCTGTGCTCACATGCGTGTGCCTGTACTCACAGTCCTTCTCATGCGCCAGTATTCACACAAAGCCTCCATCACGTACAGGCACCACCAGTGGTTTTGGATGGCCCTCATGCTGCCTTGTCCTCACAGACACCCAACTGCCACCGGCCATGCACACCCAGGGCAGGAACAGCAGGTTGCTGCACGGACACAGCCCTCCTGGTGCACACCCCTCCTGCTCACACCTACATCCATGTGCTTCCCATGCGCATCCCTCCAGCCTGACAGACACCTCCTGCACACACTCCCCACTCCTGCACCGTCTCGCTTGGGTCCCCTCTGCGCTTGTGTCCCTCACTGCCACACTGGGGCTTCCCCCACTCCTTAGGTGTCAATCTGAGAGGTGAAATGATGGCTTTAGCTTTCCCTTGCCCACTGACCTGTGGATGTCACTGGTCCTGGGCACGCCAGGGCTGCACCACCCAGGTACATCCCTTCTTCAGCCCTGCACAGCTCCTCTCCAGGTGTCTCCTCAGCAGCCCTGCTGTGGTTACAAAGTTGTTGAACAGCTGTCAGCTCCAGATCACTCTGCAACATTGCACATTTCCACTGCTACTCCCTCTCCTACCGGAACTGGCTGATGCAAAAAACCACCTCAAGAAACCACAGTTCTGTGGTACATAACACCTTTACAACAGGTCCCCCAGCCAGGTCTGACAAAGTGCAGCAGTGAACGTGACAGACCATCCCCCCAAGGACTTCTCCATGCATGTGGCTAAGGCTGGACGGTGAAGCTCAGTGAAAAGCTACCCCTCTGATGGTCAGCAGAAGCAGACCTGGAGCACTGCTGGCCTCTCAGGCAAGGCAGGATGACTACACTTGGCTGCAGCACAGAGCTGGAGAGTCACCTGGTGTTGCCCAAACCAGGTGACACCCCAGGACCTCTCCACACAGTCACACAGGTCAGAATGGTCAAAAAAAATCTGTCATGAAACTCTTTGCTGGAGTAAGTGAGTAACAGTGCAGTCATCCCCTTTACTGGGTATGGGCTAGGCAGAGCTGCTGCCTGCACTCTAAACACATTTCTCACAAAGTATTGAAACACCTACATAAGACCACCCAAAACACTGACATCTGCCAAAATACATATATTTTTCAGAAAGAACAGGGCTCTTGTTAAAATTTGCTTTGTGTGTTAGGAAAACAACCCTATAACACCAAATCTCTGACAGTCCTCAGATCCCAGGAAGGCACAGGGCTCTGCTTTTATGTTCCCAATATGCGCGAGGAGCACGGCTGAGTGAGGAAAACACTTCTGGGGGTGAAAATCGGTCAGCCAAAAAAGGTCAGTGCGCCAGGGAGCACCGCCGTGATATTTCCTCCTTCAGCCATCCAGGGAAGCGCGTGCCGGCACAGGCGCCAGGCACACCGCAGGACACGAGGGCTGGCCTCCCCAGGCTGCTGCTGCAGCCGCTCTGCCCAGCTGAAAATAATCCAGTAGGACACAGAAAAATTATCCAGAACAAATATTTACAAATCACATCCCAGCGCACTTGGTAGTTGCACATGGAGAAGCCGATGGTCACACGGCGTTGATTACTTTTTCCAAATGCTAAATCGTGTTTTAAACGATAGCAAGAAAAACGTGTTGGATCTTCCCTGCTGTTCCTCTTCCAGGTTAAGCAGCAGCTGTGGTCAGGGCAAGGGTGTTGTGCAGCTGAAGGGAGACAAGCTGGAGCTGCCCGACTCAGCCTGGGAAGGAGTGAGCTCCTGCAATGCCCCATCTCCCCACCACCAAACCCCACTCCCATGGGTGCCACTAACTCCCACTGTGCAAACCCAGACCTCCCAGAGGGCTTTGGGTGCATCCTGGCAGGGCAGCACTTGCGTTTGACACCTCTCCCATGGCAGTGAAGGTCTGAGCACATGGTCTGAGAAAGGCCCAGACCTGCAAAAGAAAGATGCCAGTGCTTTGAGAGGCCAGTCCTAGGCTGCCTGGCAGAAATTCGTCTGTCCCAGTGCATGTGAATGAGGGAGGCTCTCCAGGCTCATTGCATGCAACCTGATACACTCCGACCCAAAGTCATTCTTGTTCCATCCAGCCCTCATTTCCTTCTCCTCTCTTCCAGGCAACAAGAGAGTGTGCCAGGGGCACTTGGCTTGGTGCTCTCTCTGCTGATGTGTGGCTGGTCCTCTGCTTCCCCCAGCAGCACATGAGCCTACCCACCACCCTAGTCCTCTCCACTCACACCCTTATTCACTTGCTGAGACAAATTCCTCCATGGGTTCTAAAAGGTGATGCTCAGGATGTGCCTCTTTCATACAGCCAGGCCATCAGTGCGAGTTTACAGCTGAACCTGTGCAGAAAATACACAGCCAGAACACAGCCTTCATATGTTTGCCTCCCCCAGCTCTCCCATGGTGCCCCCCCACACCCCCACTTCACCACCAGCCAGACTCCCTCCACGGCTTTAGGTGCTGTTTCTGCACTCCAGAGTACTGAGTTTGCCCTCTCCTGAGCTACACCTATTCCTCCTGCCTGGAATGATCCAATGCCTGCTCTGTGCCACCATGTGTGGGTTTTGTGTCCCCTCTTCCATCAAAGGGCTCGGGCAATAAATGCATCTGCACCTAGCCAGGCCGTGCAGAGCATCTGAGATATACACCGAGACCTGTGTCCTTTGAGAGCAGCCTGGCCTGCTCTGAGGGGCTCCCTTCACTCCAGCTCTTTGCTCCACCAGCTGTCACCCCTCCATCCTTCACCCTTGGGTCAGGACAGCACGAGGATACAGGCTGCTCCAGCACAGCATTCCCATTTCTGCCTCCAACATCCTGGATCCTAAGGACCGTGACCATGGGCCCATTTCTCAAAATTTCTTCTTCGCTTCCTTAAAACAACAGCTCTCCTCTTTCCTTCATTTCTCCATCTCCTGACTCCCCAACGCCAAGCCCGGGTTCTTGGAATCCCACACATCCCTGTCCCTGTCCCACAGTTCTCCCAGGAGCACACACAGCTTCAGGCTCCCACAGCCTCAGTCTTCCCCCCTGAGATGCCCCCCTTGGTACCCCAACACCACTGTGTCCATCCATCACACCCCCAGATCAGAAACAGGTACCAGCCTGGTCCTTTCTTGCTGTGCAGAGGTGTGGACTGAGTGCTGGAGAGGGCTGTCACATCCAGGAGAGCTGCAGGAGGTGAGCAGATCCTTCTGGGAGAGGAGGCAGCCGGGAGAACAGCAGGGCTGCAAAAACTACAGGAGGGCTCGGTGCTGGGAAGGACGTGCCAGTCCACCAGCTCTGCCCTGGAAGTGGCAGCTGGATAAATAACACAAGTGAATCCCCACGGCAGAAAGCCATGCTGCTGTTTCCTCCTGCAAACAACTGCCCCAGGCATGCCAGAGCAGCCCCTGCTGAGAGACGACTCAGGGGGACGGGTGTGTGCTTTCATGTCCAGTTTTATTAGTGTTGCATTAGTACCATAAAATAGTTGACGAGGTCGAGCACGTTGCAGTTTGTTCCAAAAAAAAGGCTATTTACATTTAATCTGTCTTCATAAAAAACAACCCTGGAACCCAAACAATACAACAATGAAACAGATGGACAGCTCGGGAATCTACAAAGTGGTAATGCCCCCTCACACGCCACAGTCCAGACAAGCCTGGTGGCACGCAGCCCCAGAATTCAGGCGCTTCCCCACGGCTGGGGCACGTCCACAGCCAGGCAGGCCACGCTCCGGCCACTGTCCAGCCAAGGCTCCAAGCAGCAGCTGACTGGATGTGGCCCCAGAACAGTGCTCTTCCTTAAGGAAACCAGTGGCCTGCTGCTTTACAAGTTGGCACGTCCCCTTCTGCCCCAGTCTGTCCCAAAGCACCAGAGTGATCCTTCCTGCAGGAGCCGGCCCTGCCAGGAACATCTCCCCTGAGAATACCATTGAAGAGGCTCCAGGAAACCTCCAGGAGATGCTGCTGCTCATTTCTGGCCTTCTCCTGCCAGGTTAAACCCAGAGGGAGTGTCACATTAAAATGCTGCTACTCAAATATCTGCTGAGATCAAGACCCCCCAGATGAAGGGGACAGACACTGCATCCAACCTAACTTCCAAAAAGCTCCAGGGCCCCAAGCCCTTTACAGCTGCATGGCCCGACTGTCCTAATCCCAGCCTCCCAATCCCTTAGCACACCAAGCAGCAGGAGAAGACCACTGGTTCTGCTGCCTCTTGACATGACTTCCCTCTTAACTTTGGAGACTCCAGGTGCAACATCCTCTGCCCTGGCTCTCCAGTGCTCCTGCCAGCACATGCTGCTGGTGAGAAACACGACAGGGCCTTTGCTGCAATCACAGGTTAAGCACAGGGCAGTGTGGTTCCTGGCTGAGTGTGATGATGGAAGGCAAACAGGCACATCTCCTCAGCTCCAGAAACCTGCCAGCCACCTACCCCTGCCCTCTCTGCAGGATAAAGCCACAAGCTTTATCTTGTGTTCTAATTAAAGCAGCAAAACATAGCCGAAGAGACCATGGTTCTCCCCAAACTCATGTGTAATTCAGGAGGACTCCGCAGTTACCGCTGCGATGTGAAGTGACAATTGAACCAGATGGGAACTGCAGCACAGAGCTGGAACAGCCACAGGAGATGTCCCTGACACCACCAGCACCACAGCAGAGCCAGCCCTGACTGAGCGCTGGCAGGGCTGAAGCCCAGCCTTTGTCTCCAGGAAACTCAAGCCAGAGGACCAGGAAGCACTCAGGGTGCAACACGATGCCACAAACCCCTTCCATCTTTCATCTGCTCTCCAGAGCTGCTAAACTAGGTCAGCGTGGCACAGCTCAGCGCGGAGCCAGCCAGCTCCCAGAGCTCACCCCGAGCCATCCAGGGGCCTTGCCCACAGCAGTTGGAACAGAAAACAAAGCTCTGAGAAGCCACAGTCAGAGGGGCAGGAGAGACTGGCCCTGTGGGGGGCTGGGGTGAGCTCTGGGACACAAAGGGACACAGCAGGGGACACCACCTTCAAAGCACCTCCTGGCCGGAGATCCACTCAGGTGCTGCCCACCCCAGGCCCTGCCTTTGCTGTCAGACCACACAACTCCAAAGTAAGCCTGACCTGGGAGATAGCCCCCCTGAGTTTTTCATTTGAGATGTACCTTCCCTGCCCAAACTCTCCAGAGCTGAACACAGAGTGGTGCTGTCTCTGCTCTAAGCCATCCTTCTGCACTCGCTGACATGGCCACGACCACCCAACCCCACAGGTTGGCACAGCTCTGCAGGCACGGGCCCTCTGCTGCCCCAGAAACTTTTCCTCATCCCACACTGGTGATCCCTCAAGTCAGCAGAGCTCACTCCCAGCAAGAAACTTCCCCAGAAACTGTGAGGAAGTTGGGAAACCTGAGATCAGTCACTCATTCATGGGACCAGATCTAAAGCTCCTTCTGAAAGCAGTCTGAGCCATGTGCTTTGACACTCATTTTTCTTAGAGACAGAAACCTGTTTCTACTCCAGACAGGGAAAGAAACAGCTGCACAAAGTGTCTCCACAGGAGAAACAACAGAGGCACAACAACCTGATCAGAGCTGTGCCACCAAATTTGCATGCCAGCCCTTGCCTCCAGGGCAGGAAACTGCCACCCCTGGGCACACAGCTGCCCACAAGCAGGCCCAGCCTGCCACTGCTGGACTCCCTTTGGGATAACAAGGCTGAGAAGTTGGAAGTTTTCTTGCATGGAAGACGCATGTCAGAGCAACAACAGCTTTCCACACGGGGGAAATCAAGCCCTCAGGTGTACAGAGAGTCTCCCGATGAATCCGCTTGTATAAAGTTAGAACAAAATGCAAACCAACATGAAATGCAACGAGCAGAAGTGTTTCTCTCACACCTACACACAAACACACACACACACACAGACACACACACACACACAGAGTACAGCAGGGCAACACAGGTTTGATAGGCAGGACTCTGGAAACCCTGTCCTAGCTACCAGATTTTTTCTTTACAGTAGGTTGAAATACAAAGAGGAGCACAGTGATGGTTCTCCCCTCACCCCCCAGTAAACAAAGTTATTGCAGTCGGTCAGTCCAACTCACCTCTGCAGCAGCACCACCACCAGAGCTGCCCAGGCTGCACACAGCTGGAACCCAGCCCAACCCAATCACCCTTGTCACACCAGCGTGAGATTTAAGGGAGAAATCACACACTGACTAATCTCCTTTACAAAGCTTTTTTTTTGATGCAACAGTCTCGATAAACATGTGGTGTGCTTATACACCCTTTCCCACATTGCCGCTGCCAGGCAACACTGTACAGCCCCAGAGCATCAGCTCAGGTCACCCAAAAACGTCAGCTGAGGGACACAACAACATCCCCACTACAGCCCAGCTTCTGCCACAGCCAGGAGCCAGCACACGGCAGGCAGAAGAACAAAGTATTGCAGCTAGACAGTGTGTCCTGCCCAGCAGTGCGCCACCAGGCCGGGGACAGCGTCCTCCTCTCCCGTGTGGTTTGAAGGGAATACCCAGTCCCTGGCCATGTAGGTTGCCCCTGTGCTGGGAAAGGGTTTCATGACATCAGCTGGTGAAGCAGCCCAAACTGCGACAGGCACAAGATGCAGCTCTCACCTCAGAACCTCCCTGCCAGCACAGCAAACCACCGGTACCTGCCCACGAGAACCTGGGTGGTCCCCACACAGAGCAGGAACTGCCCTGCAGCGCAAAGCAGGTTCCCCAAGCCTTTGGAAAGCCAAGGGTAAGGGAACAGGTAAAAAAAAAAAGTTGAAAAGCATTACTGCCCTCAGAAAGTGCCTTCTGGAAATGCTCACAGAGCCTGGCCTGCCCGCAAGGGGGGGACCCAAAAGGGCGCATCAGAAATTTCAGTCCCTTACCCTGAAATGCCAGAGATGTCTGTTCTTCCACATGGCAACAACAGCCTGCTTCCCATATCCCACCCACCACCTGACAGAGCAGCCCATGCCATCTCAGGTGTGCAGTGTGACACACAGGCAGGAAGGCAGCTGGACACACAGAGTGCCTGGCTGGCTCCCAGTTCAGCCACTACAGTGATGCATCACTCCACAGACAACGGCTCATCTTCCTGGGTTTGTGGGGCTTTTTTTGGCAAATTAATATCTTTCCTGTTATTTTTTGTTTTAATTTTATTTATTTTTTTTAGAAAGCATTAAAAAAATCTGCAGCTGTTGAAAAAAATCCTTTCCCTTTCGAGGCTGGACGAGGTTTTATTGACAGGTAAATAATCGGTGTGAGTATGTAAATAGCAGCGACCCCACTGACGTGGTGCCCCTCAGCAGCACAGCCAGCTGGGGAACACAGAGACTGGCCCAGTTTGGTCATTGTCAAAGACCTGGGACATGGGAGTTTCCTTACACCTAGTGTTTCCCTAATTCCTGTTCCTGCCCAACCCTCCTCAGGCATCACTTCAGCACCAACACCTGCCTGTCCCCATGGCAGGCTCCATGCTCCGAAGGGGATCTCCTTTCCAGACCTCCCTAACTCTGCAAGTGGTTTGTTTTCCACATCAGACAGTTGAACTCCCTCCAGACTCACTGATCTCTCATCCTTTGGCAGCAGGAAGAAAGAGTGGACATCCTTTTCTCCTAGAAATACAGAGAGGGGGCCAAACACACCAAAACGCACATGATCTTCTGCAAAATCTGTTTGAGCTGATCCACAGCTCCCCCAGCCCACTCACACCAATGAGGTCTCAGGTTAATAAGCAGTGCAGTTACTCAGCTATCTGCTCGTAAGTGGTAGGTGTTCTTGGGCAGGTTGCCTGCTCCTGCCAACTTCTCCACGACTTCACATTGTCAGCCCATCTATATTTAAGACTGGTTTGTTGGTTGGTTTCTTTTTTTGCCTTTGTTTAAAGGGGTTTCCTTCCTTTGTAGTAAACTTAAGAGTTAATAGAAAAAAGTAATTCAAAAGTAATCCAAGCACATCTGTAATTAATTCTGCAGGAGAGGGCAGAGCGACACGAGTCAGAGTTGGCACGCAGTTCCTGGCTCCTGGTGTGCAGTCCTCGGGATGGACAGAAGGTCCCTGCGCCGAGCACAGCTAGAAGTTAGATTTGGAGTGTCCAAATATGCAGATGGGAAAGTGCTTGACATGAGAGGACCACTGTGCTGCCAGCTGAAAGAACTTGACGTCGTTCCACTCCACCCCATCAATCAGGACTGCAAGGGAGGGTAAAAAGAGAAGGAGAGTTAGAAAATGCTGAGGGGAAGTGGCCAGCCTGAGGCAGCCTTGCCAGAATTCCCCTGCAGTCAGCAGAGGGAGACCTGGCCACACACAGCTGCTCTGCCCCACTCGCTGCAGACACGGGGAGAAAGGCTGAGGAGCACACCAGGTTTAGGGAGAACAGCTCAGGTTGTTGTTCCAGCATCACTCACTGACATCAGAGCTCCCCACACTGCTGATTTCAGCGTTACCTGATCCGGCTTCTCAGATTTCCTAAGCATACCTCATTTTCTTTTTTGGGCAAATACACTCTTTACAGAGATGGACATCAGTCTGTCCTCACTGGCACTCTCACCAGGACATCCATGTCTCCCAGAGAGGTGACACATGTCCTATGAGCACCCCTCATGCCTGCCAGTCTTACAGAGACTGGGCCAGGATGAAGGTGGTGACCTAAGCAGGTCCCTCTGTAGGGGATTACTAATTGAACAGGCTACAAGGGTATTTTTGCTCCTGGATGCCCAGCTCCACTGACAGACACTCCAGGTCTGTCTACAAGATGCATATATGGCTCCTGCTGTGGCATGAGCATGTGCCAGTGTCCTGCCTAGAGGAGCAGCCACAATGTCGCCAATCAACACCTGCACCAGAAGTGCAGGAGAAACGGAAGATGACAGAGAGGGGAATGGAGCCCTGTCCAACCCTTGTCCTCATCCAGAGTATTGATGCAGAGCTAGCTAAAGGAGGATTTTCCCACATCCCAGACCTATTAGGACATTCCCCCGTGCTGGACACACCGGAGCCCATTCCCCAGGAATATCCCCACCGTGCTGGCTCTAGGGCACAGGGCAGGACACCAGCTCAGCCCTTTGCCTGGGGGACAATCACAGCATGTGAGCCTCGCCCCAGCACCCAAAGGGATGCGAGTGCTGCACTCACCACGCAGCATGTTCTGCTGATGTTTTGCTGTGCAAATCAACCTGCTGATTCCTTCAATGCACTGGCTCTTTGACTCAACCTCCTTGTCCTTTGTTTTCTTGGGCAAAAACATCACTGGAAGAAAAGCAAATCAGCACAAGGTCAATCTATGCCACTCACAGGAGCTGCATTGATTTTTGTTTGAGCTTTTGCATTTAAACATTCATGTCTGAAAACTTACTCCTAAGATCCTCCCTTTTTGGCAGGAGTCTGTCAGTGCTGAGCACCATCACTGATGCCCATGAGCATCTTATTCCTAAATGTCTCTTTGTGAAGCCTTCCCAGCTCATAATCCTGACCCCAAAGGGCACCTTCAGTAACTCCTGCTCTGTTGGGACACCATGTAGGGAAAACATCTGTATCTGCAGTGCCAGGCCTGCTGCACTGACTGTGGCCCAACACAGCCTGGGCTGCACAGACACCTGGAGAGCAGGAGGGATTACAAAATAGAGGCATAAGGAAAACTAACAAAGGGTCCAGTTCCCCAAGGATCCTTGTCCCCAACTGTCCAAATGCATGAGCAGAGATGTACAAACTGGTTTCACAAAAGCTGGTGGTATTGAACACCTCTGCTGCAGACTGAGCCACCCCAAGAAAGAACGTTTGGAGTGTCTCAGGATTGCTCTCCCAACAGCATGACACTTACAAAGGATGTCACCAGGGCTGGCAGCTCCAGCACCAGCAGGGCTACAGCTGTGCTTGGCCTGGCAGTGGCCTGGCTGCAGGGTTATGCACCCATGTCCTGCAGCCCAGGAGGCCCTGCCAGCTTTCTCTCAGAGTCCACCAGGAGTGACTCCCAGGCCCACAGGCAGAGGATGTTGTGAAGGACAACGACTGGCAGGCAAAATGTAAATGCAGAACTGCCTTGCTGCTTCTTTGAAAATAATTTGTTGCAGAGCTGTTCTCAATTTCTAAAATGTTTTACATTATCAAGGCCAGGAGCAAATACGAAATCCCTGACAACATTCAAAATGCCATTTTGTTAGTTTGTTTTGAGAAAATAAAGCCACAAGTTTAAGAGCAGGAGAGTATTTATCTTCTACCTCCTTTTGACCCACAAAGTATTCTGTGCAAAATACCAAGAATTATAAAATCATGGAATTGCTGAGGTTGGAAAAGATCTCCAGGGTCATTGAATTGAACTGCTAATCTAACACTGTCAACTGCATCCCTAAACCATGTCCCCAAGTACCACATCTATACATCTTTTAAATACCTCCAAGCATGTAGGGATAGTGGCTTTGCCACTGCCCTGGGCAGCCCCTTTTAGGGCTTCACAACCCTTTTGGTGAAGAAATTTTTCCTAATAGCTAATCTAAATCTCCCCTGGCAAGCCTTGAGGCTACTTCCTCATGTCCTGTCTCTCATTACCTGGGAGAAGAGACTGACTCCCACTTTGCTCCAATCTCCTTTCAGGTAGTGGTAGAGAGTGATAAGGTCACCCCAAGCCTCCTTTCCTCTGGGCTGAACACCCCCAGTTCAGCTGCTCCTTCCAGGACTTTGCTCCAGGTTCTGAATCACTCCACTGGCTCTTGTGGGGTGGTGGGTGCAGAAGAGTGGGAGGCCCCAGACTCCAGTTCAGGGGGTACTCCTGTTTTGTCACCTCACAGGGATCTGTGATACTTGCTGGGCTTTTGTTTTCCCTTACACGCCTCTTTCATTCTCTGTGGCCCTTTTGAGCTAAAGGCTCATAGGATGGGGATATCATCCCAGAAAGTAATGCTATCCCAAGTTTCCAGCACGTTGCCAGAAAGGAGGGGCTCATTTACCCTCACTGGTGGTTGGGGCACAAGCTGCCTCTTATCTAATCCAATATCCCAAAACAGCACCAGCAGGCTCCCAAGGAACACAGGGAAACTGTCCAGGCATGGCCTTCTCCATCTTCTTCATCCTTGTCCTGTCCCCACCTTTGTTCTTTTGGGCTATACCATCTTAGCTTCAGCCATCAGGGTGAACACATTCCCTTTTTACCCCACACAGAGGAATCACCCCTTCAAACCCTATCACTTTACACACTCACTTCTCATCAACTGATTAGGATTTTGGGCATAAAAATAGGACTGAGGTGCTGTAATCCAGCACTGACAAGTCAGGCAGCTCTGGAGCAGCAGGACAGGGACAGAAGGACACCTTACCTTTCTTGTTCTTTTCTTTTGTCACAACAGTCATGGACATGGTTGGCGTGGTGGCGATCTCGCCGCTGGCAGGTAACCTGCTGACCTGCAGGGACCGGAAAGTGCATTTCAGCGTGTTTTTGGTAGTGGAGGGGTCCTTCTTCTCTGGGTCTCTCTTCCTGTCCACGGGTGGAGCTGCAATCCAGTAATCCACCTGCAGGCCCATCAACTCAGCACCGAGGCCCTGGCTGGGAAACAAGAGGAGGTGGTAATTCCTGCGTGCCTCTCAGCAGGGTTTTGTCAGAGTGGCTGCCACGGCCGGTCAGAGGATAAACAGCTGGCTCTTTGGGCAATCAGGCAGTGACATTTCATAGTGAGACTCAGCAACTACAGAAGCCCAAGAAGTCACCCTTGAGAGATGCAGCCTGGGTCCCATTGCACAGAACCTCGGTGAGCCGAGACAAGCTGACCTGCTGCAGTCACGAGGGTGTGCAGTGGGAAAGGGAGCACACAAGCACTTTCCTTAGATGATGCTGAGTTTTGTGACACAGCAGCAAAGGCAGCTCCTGAGGTGGCCCAGATTACTTCATCTTTGAGTGGGGAAAAGAGGCTGTAAGCACCTTGCTGCTGCCCCTTGAGCACTGATGAGTGACTCTGTCCCAGCACAGCACAGCCAAAACCAACTCTCAGCTGGGGTGAACAGAAACTTGGCAGGTCCCTGAGCATCAGGCACTGAGTTCCCAGTCTCCCTGACTTGCTGCTTGCAATTGCTTATCCCCAAGCCTTGTCACTTGCTGGGGAATTCCACGTTGGAAAAAAAATGTTCTGCCAGCCCTGTGACGTTTGCTAAACAACAGCAGATTTCAGGATATGCTCTGTTGTTGAAGACTCCTGTGCATCATGTGGTAGTGGCTGTGCATCACCAAAACATGCTGCCAGCCCTTTCTTGAGCCAGCAAAGGTAAGATGAGCAGCCTGGGAAGCTCCAGCCCTTTCCTGCCCCTGCCTGTCACTGATAACCCTGAGAGGAGCAGGGCTTCACCATTCAGCAGACCTACAAGTGACAGCCTATACTTCTTCCTGCACAGTGACAATCAGTGTTGAATAATACACAAGTACTAGACAAAACCCTAAATTTATCTACCAGTCTGTGTCCCCATTTTGAGAAATGGAAGTTGTTAAGGAAGATAAATCTGTGATCTTGAAGGAAATATGCATCCCTCCGCACCACCCACCTAATAAGGAACTCAAGGTAAAACAAGGACACCCCATCATTACAGTCCTCTCGGCAAATAATTTCCTTTTCTTTGCCATTTATTCAGCTAAAAGTCAGACTGCAAAGCAGAGTTCATCTTAGACGACTAAAACCAGGTTTTTGGTTCTCAGGGCAATATTCAGAAGTTAGATTCTTTAAGGATGATGCTTTGGAGATGCTGCTTTGGGTTGTAAGGCTCCTTTGCATCACATTTCTCAACTCAGTCATAAAGAAAAAGCATCCCAATATTCACCAAGACCAGGCAAGATTTTAGGTTCCCTTCCCAGTTAAACACGTGGCTTAATCATTCAGTTTGGGTCACCCTCCACCCCTGTGCTGTCACTTACAAATCAGGGGAGATGGAACAATGTTGAACCTGCACTTCTTCATTTCTTGATGATTTTACCACACAGTATGAAAACAAAAAGTACCAGATTCCTAGAGCTGGGGTGTCAGTTTCAGATTTATCACATCCATGGCTCACAGCCGTAAACTCTTGGAGGAACCAATTTCCAAACCACTTCCACCTTTAGAAAACCCAAACACAAAGCTCACACACAAGAATTCAGCTCTCTTCCCTAGAGCCTGCCCAGCCCCCAGCTCTCTCCACTGCCAGCCAGCTGCTGCTGGGGCACACAGGGCTCTCCTGCCATCAAACCACAGGGACACACCAGGAGGGGCCTGGGGAACTGGGCCCCTGGCACAGGTGAACAGACACTAACACCTTCCAGTGCTGTGCACCTAAATGGGCACTTTGACATCTCCATTTCCTCCTGTTAAAAGGGAACTCTTAAACCACTTAAGAAATCAGAGGTTAAAGGTTGCTGCAGGGCCCTCTGGGGTGGGATGAAAGGTCCCCATTCTGTCTCCAACAGGGACAGCAGGGGATGCTACTTAGGGAGAGCACATAAGCCCAGCCTCAGAGCATGCCCTGGCACTTCCACAGCCTGACAATCACAGGATTGGGGATGCTGGAGGGGATGTCTCTGAAACATCCTTCTGTAGCCATTAATGGATCTGCTGTCCGTGAATTTGGCTGACCCCTCTTTGATCTGCTGATGCTGCTGCCACAGAAGCAGCAGAGGCAGATGCGGTCCCTTCCTCTCACCCTCAGTTAAAACTGAGCTATTGCAGTGCCACTGTGTGCCCCCAGCTCTTGTATCACAGGCTTCAGAGAACCCCAGAATTGCTGGGGTTAGAAGAGACCTCTAGAGATGATCCAGTCCAACCCCTCTGCCATGGCAGGGTCCCCTGGAGCAGGTGATGCAGGGATGCATCCAGGTAGGTTTGGGACGTCTCCAGAGAGGGAGACTCTACAACCTCCCTGGGCACCTGCCCCAGTGCTCAGCCACCCTCTACAAACCCAAACCCCCTTGACTTTGCACACCTTGAGTGGCTTATTGTTTTCCTCTCCTCTCCTAACTGCAGAGTCCAATTGCTTCTAGTTTCCCCTTCTCACAAGACTGCTGCTATGTTCCCTTAGAGGCTCAGGGGAGTTAACAAAATCAAGGGGAACTTCACCAAGTGCCTCTGAGTATTAGAGCTGCACACAAAGTGTTAGACAGCTACACCACCATTTTGTGCAGCAACAAAATGAAGAGTCCTGGCCAGGGCAAGTCTTACTGGCAGCTTTCTAAAGGTTTCCTCCCTTCACCCCTAAAATTTTCAGCTAAACCAGGGCTTAGTATTACCTAGAGGTGCAGTGTCCTTGCTGTTCAGATGTGCTTTCAGGCACACACATGAATGGGAGCTGCAGTTCCACCTTACAATTGCCAGCATTACCCTCACAAAGTCATCAGCTCCTTCAGAAGTCACTCTGACCTTTCACTCACTTGGCCATTACAAAGGTAAGAATCATGAGGGATTAGTCTGGCACCTCTCGGATTTGGATGATTTTGATGGCTTCTGAGGTATTAGGAAGTCTTTTTCTCCCAGCCCCGCGACCGAAGAAGTCAAGATTCGTTGGTTCTGCTTTCCAAGGTTGTTTCTTTTTCCTTATCTAATACATTCTTTCTCTGACCTGCTGAGATCTGTTCAGCCAGCCAAGCAGAAGCACAATCCCCACCTTCAGGGTTGTGTTAACTTTCTATACTAAGAACTACGTGTACTTTATTTACAATAATTTTCCAATACCTATCTCCTATGTTAGACATTCTGTCTCTGCTCTAAACCAATTAGAAAGTGCCACCATCGCAGCAGAAGATGGAGGACAAGAAGAACAAGAAGAAGGACAGGACACACCCAAATTCCTCCATCTTGCCTCTTGAACCCCCATTCTAAAAACCCAAAAATTCTACTTTTTCACCCTGTGACAAATTAACTATCACTCTGTTCAAACTCTTGTGGCTTGTAAACCCTCACTCAAAGTTGATAATTGTTTCCATGGGCTAAAATCAAAGGCACAGGTGTTTTTGACTCCGTGCCAAGGTCTCTGAGCCCCTTGCCAGGGTCCCAAACCATCCAGGGCAGCCAGAGGAAAGTCCTGGGTTCCGACAGGCACCCACATGTACTGAGAGTCAGAAGTTTTTTTTGAATATATATCTTCCCAAGAGAATCCTGCCCTTGAGACATGCAGCCTTCCTACTAAGTGCAAAATCCCCCCTGCCCTCTCCAGCTCCTTGGCAGCCTCAGCAAGGACACAGTCACTCCAGAGGCAAAAGAGGTGATGGGGAAAGGTGACAACTCCAAATGTTTGTTGGGGATGAAGGAAGAGCTATGGGTTTTTCTCTGGAGTTCTCTGCCACGTGTATGCTAGATAAGCCAACCAATGGAGCTGTAAGGAGACAAAACATGGTTTACCTTGGGGAGGAGAAGCTGCCTGTAACAGATGGTGAGGAAGGGGGCGTGGGGGAGGCTTCTTTCACAGCAGGAGACACGGAAGGTGGGGTGGAAGAAAGGACAACGGAACTTGAGGGAGCTGCATCATCAGAGTCACCTTAAAAAAAGGAAGTAAAACTGTTTATCTGGGAGCACAGAACACTGGGATAAAGCTCAATCTCCTTGTCCATGCTCCTGCTACACAGGTTTTGTTCAGATTCAATCCAGAAGTCACCTGGCCCATCAGTTCTGACTGGCTGTACACTTCCAAGGGTCTTTGTATGTCTGGGTCCAAGGCAGGCACAGACATTGACACCCCTTGGGGCTCCTCCTTTGGCATCTGCTCTCCTAGGGTTTGCTCCCAGTTGATTTTGAGCCTCCTGCAAAGCCACAGCCCAGCCCACTGATGTCCTTCCTACAGGGAATGTCCCCCTGCAACCACTGCAGGGCAGCACTCTTGGAATCCAGCACCTCTGGGCAATCACAGGGATCTCTCCATTCCATCTGCCTTCACCCTCCACAACCAAGGTTTCATCCCCTTCATGTTGGCCCTTTAAGATGGTAGAAGCACTGTGGCAGCAAGGAGTGGCCCACAGAAGGGCTGCCTCCATGCACAAACCTGTGTGTAACCCAGGCCACAAAAAGCTGGGTTTGACAATGAAGCAATACAAGAAACAATCCCAACACAAGGAAAACAATATTCCTGTGCATATGAAGGAGGAAAAAAAAAAAGTTCACATTGACAAAACAGCACCACTCCATGTCTGTATATGTAAGCAGACAGTATCCTCCTGTATATCAGCTTTGCACTCTCCCAACAAAAAATAAATGGGTCTAAAATTTTGCCCACCCTGAAATTCCCAGGCACTGAAATAAATTTCATTCAGCAATTGAGCCCACTGTAGGGAGACAGGCATGAACCTCTGATGAACTGCCTCCTCAGGCTGAAGCAGGAACCTCAAACAACTGTAATAGTGAATCCACTGCACTGACAATATTAGAAAAATAGTGTTTGTACAAAAGTGAGAGTAGAGCTTCCCTGGATGTAGGTGTGGAAATTTCAGCCGGCCTGAAGCTCCATGTAAAGTAACAAAGAAAAAAGGGCCTCTTCCAAGATTCTGCAGACAAACCACTGGGAGCTAATAAAACCCAATTCCACCTCCCAGCCTCCAAGGCATCAGCAATGGACGAGTCTGCTCAGCCTGTGAGGTCAGGCTCCCACCTGCTGCAGGACACAGAAAGCACACAAAAGATGTTTCTTACCCGATGTTGCAGAAGATTGTTCCACTATTCCAACCTTCACCACCTAAAGGAGGCAAAACAGAAGAGCTCTATCAAACAAGAGCCCCCTGAACTTAGGAACCCAAACCCCAGAACTGAGCTCATCTCTGCACCCTCCATGGCACTGTCCCTGCAGCCAGAGTACTTAAGAAATCCTCTAAGAGCCAGGCAGGTCCTGGCAAGGTCCAGCCAAGCAGTGCCAGCTCACAGCCCTTACCTGACCCACACAAAGGACACTGGGGGTCCTGCAGAGCTGTCACAGACCTGCCCAGCTCTGCACAGCCCATCAGCTCCAAGCTATGCCAACTACAGGGAGGAGAAAGGGTCAGAAAAATCCCTTCAACACTGCTTTGATGCACCTGCTAATTACAGACAAGCTGCTTCCGTTGCTCAGGAGCAGCTGCTGCATCAAACAGTGCAGCATAGCTGGGGTTTGTTAGGAAACCACAGAAACAACAAAGTACAGTTTCTGATCAGAGTTATCTATTCTCTAAACAAGGGAAGTGTCCAACAAAGAAGATAAAGCCCCTACCAAAGCCTCTGGAGGCAGAGAGGGACAAACCACCACATGGACAGGTCAGAACGATCCAGATCACACACAAATGTGTGTGGCCAATCACCAGCTGGTACATCAAGATTAATGATAAATGTCACTGGCAATAACTCGTGGAACAGAACATGCTGCGAACAAACTCCCAAGAACATACTATGCCTAGAAAGATAAACTGACCCTTGGTGATATAAAAGCAGAGACCTTCTGCAGTGACTGACCTTCTGCTACAGTACACAGGGATCATCACTCTTAACACTGCAAAGAAGAAAGCCTTTTTAAGGTCCTTAAGAAACTTGTCTCCAGGGCTAATGTCTACCCTACACAAATGCTGACAAATGGGAAAGAGCTGCCAAGGGAGCTCAGGTCAATAAAACTGCTTTAGAATGAGCAACGATGTCATGCAGACTGTGTGGTTTGAAAATAGAAGGTCATTAAGTTCAGGCACGACCATGTCTGGACCACATCTCTAGGGAGCACATTTCTGGAACACGGGGTCCAAAAAAAAAATTAATTATTAGACGCAAAACGCTTTGCAGAGTTTGGAGGGCAGGGAGGGAGATGTATGCATCTTGGAGAATTGTCAGGCTCTCTGGTGGATTCTTATTTAGATCCAGTCTTGAAAAAGCCATCATGAATTCAGCAGTGTGTACACAGGCTCCCTGAGGGCTCACTGGCTTGGGAGAAGGAGGCTGCAGCTCAGTTTGGCCAGTCTCCACCCAAAGAGCAACAAATCAGGCTCTGGAGTGCAGCAGCCATTTGTGCTGTATGTGTTAAATGCCAAGAGGATGCTTCAGAAACTGTCACTGGCTGTGAGCAAGGGAAGCAGAGTTAGGGGAGTGACAAGCAACACAGAAAACTGCCTACAGCCACCTTGATCTGCAAGCCAGGTAGGAAATCTCTTCTGGCCTTTTCCTCCTTGTTGGCTGACTGAAGATGCTCAAGTTCAGACACATGGGAGGAACACAAGGTTAAACACTTTCCCTTCCCTCCACTCAGGGAGTGTTCTCGGGGAGAACACTGCAGTTCCAACAGACCTCCATCCAGGAAAGCTGCAGCAGCCAGCCCCCTGTCCCTCCAGGAAGAGGCACATCCTGTTAACTCTCCTGGCAACTGTCTGTCAGCCCCAAGGCAGCCTGAGCCTGGCTCTTGTGCCTGTCTAGCCCCTTGTAAGGTTCCACTCCCACCACTTTGAGCCCAGCTGAGCAGCATGGCACTGCCCTGCCCATTTCTGGGTCAGACTGCACAGTCCAGCTGCAGGACACCAGGTTTTGCACCCCAAAAGCCAAAAGTGCAGCCAACATCAGGAGTTGCAAAACCAGAAGTCACTGGCTCCCTTTCTTCCCTGTCCAACAGGTCTGATCAGGATGCAGCTGAGGGAAAGAGCCTCAGTGCTCATGTCCAGCCTCAGACTTTGTGAGACACCTGCAACTGGCCTTTCACTCTCTTCAGATGTGTTCCACAGGGCATTACTGTGTCAAGAATGCTTCAGAATCAGGAGCAAGCAGCACTGATTTGACCCTCATCACCAGCGATACACGAAGTCAGTCTGTGCTTTCAAGGCAAGTTTTTTGGGGGGTTGGCAATGGTATGTACACAACAAAGCAATTCCACCACTTTCAGATAATCAAATCCAGACTGGAAAAGCAGTGCTAATGTCAGGACAACAATCAGTTTAGAGCAACTGCATAAACACTCTGAGCCCCATTTGCTTGCACAAAATACAGGACTAAATCAGTCCTGAAAAAAAGCTTGCAGAGCCCAACAGTCTGGGATGTTCCAAGCCCTCTAGGCTTTCCATGTTACTGGGAAAGGTGAAACAGCTGTTTTGTAAGAACAGTCCATCACTAGAAACTGTAGTTCATGGGAGATACAAGTTCCCATCAAAGCTCATCAGCAGGGAACAAATTGGGTAGATGTGTCTCTCTGCTTTTGCAGAAGGTATCTCTCCATCAACAAACAAAAGGAGATCGTCATCTCAGGAATACTGCAGAGAGACACTCTCACTATGAGGAGACACCAGAGTGAAAGCAGGGTCAGCCTGAGGGCAAGAGAGACTAAGCTCTTTAAATGCCTTGGGATTTCAGAGGAGCTCTGACGCACTGCAGGGACACAGAGGGGACGCGCACGTGTCAGCGTCACACCGAGCAGGCACAGCAAGGCCAGCATGCAAGACAGCAGCAGGAACTGGGAAGAGAACATCCAAGAGCTGAAGAGCAGCCAAGGGATTTCTTCTGGCTGCAGGTCAATGACTTTACACCTGGAACTTAATTAATTGAGGAGCATGATCAAATAAGGGAGGGAGAAGCTAGAAAAGGCAAAGAGCACACAGTGCACAAAACACAGTGACAGAAGGGAACAAACATGGCCCTGTCCAGACACTCTGCACTTAGCACCTCAGATAGGAGCAACTTAAGGACAAGGGGAAAAACGAGGGACTATCCCAAAAAAATAACAGTGGTATAAATCATCTCCCTGCTGGGATGTACTCTCTACTTCCCAGGAACATATGGGATGCTAAGAGGATGGGAGATCATCAGTGACAAGCATGCCGAGAAATGACACTGGAATAGCAAATTTGGCCAAAACAATCAACCAGGGCAGTGCTAGGCACAGCATCCCTATGATCAGGTTCCCAGGGACACATCACATTCCTGTCTGAGAAGTAAAATACACACTGTAGTTTGTTCAAGTGTCTTAGAGATTTCCTTAAATATCAGGCAGCTGCATCCAACCACCAGATAGAATGTCATGCTGATCATCTGCCTTAGAGCACCCAATAGCCTCTGCTCTACTCCAGAAACCTGGTAACTTTAGGTTAACACCTGAGAACATATTCCAGCTTGCTTGAGACATCATCACCTCGACAACACTCACCCCGACAAAGGGAATGAACTTCTGCGAAGATTCTTCGTCGGGGCTAAAGGCAAAGAGAAGAGAGTTGTTAGCAGCTTGCCTCCACCCCAGGCACCATACTCACTCCATACGTTGCATTCCAGCATGCAGCAGGGATGGACAGGATGCAAGCGCCAGTCCAACGCTCCTCTCAAGGCCCCCTGCCAGCACCAGGAGCCTGCAGGGGTGGGGAGGAGCACACAGCCTATGGCAGTCTCTGGGGGGAAAGGCTCTTCCTCCCTCCCTCACGCTCCACAGAGAAACATGCTTGGATGGCATGGCAGTCACCACAGACACACGGCCTCCTACTGCGAGGAAATGGATCTGTGCCACCACAACACAGAGCACTGGGTGTTACTTACTAGAACCCGAGGCGCTCTGCACGCGCGGCCTCCCGGCGTCCCCCCTTGGAGCCGTGTGCCACAGCTTGCACATCCCCAAAGCAGTGGCCCTGCCGCGGGTTACAAGCCGTGACACGCGGTTATTGGTGAAGCACCGGCAAGGACGCGCCCTCACACCCACGCTCACAAACCCTCCCTGCTGCTGGCAGCTTCCACAGGCACACCCGGGAGCTTGGGCACATACCCACAGCTTAACCCAGCCGAGCAAAAGGCACACCAGTCCCAGAAACAGCTGCAGACAACACCACACACATCTGGAGAGCCCCTTTGCTCTGGGCCCTGCCAGGAAGCAGAGGGTGGAGAAAGGCCAGCAGTGAAGGCATCAGTCAAACCCAGCAGGAATTAGGGGGAGACTCGGCAAAGACAAGAGGAGGAAGAGATGAATGAGAAGGAAGTTAGGCCAGAAGGGCCTACAGAGCCATTGCTCCCTTCAGTGGCAACAGAGATTAGAGACGGACCCACAGGATGAGGAAAAGACCACAGGAGCACATCCACGTTTGGAGGAACTACAGTTCAGCAGAGGGAAGTGACTGCACAGGCAAGACACACATTTCTCGGTGACTGAGCTCAGGAAACAGGTAGGAAGCAGACAAACACTGAGACTTCTCATGTTTCTCTTCCTGTGCATCTCCCAGTGCTCAGAAAAAACCATCCAGCATTGCTTTCATCCAGAATTTAGCTGGGAGTAGCAAAAATACTGCAGGTATTTCTGTGCTGTTTCCAGCATGGGTCAGATATGCACCAAATGCACAAAGGTTGTTAACCTGTGTGATCAGCACAGGTTGGACACTTTCCTCTAAGCCCCAAGGAAAGAATGACATAAGACAGCAGTGAACATGACTCCTCCTGATCCAAAGCAGAACATGATTTTGCAAACAGCCTCTCGCTTTGGCTCAGCTCTGAGCTGAGAGGATGGATGCTGATCCCAGATAATCTGCACAGCAGGGCCTTTGCTCCCTTCCTACCTTACACCCTCAGGTACTGCACCCCCATTGTTCTCCAAAAGCACAGGACAAAGTGACCAAGTCCCTGATTCCGTGCTGGAAGGCAAGAGGGTCCCATCTTTGCAAACACAACTGCAGGGCCTGGCAAACACATCTCCTACAAACACGACGTTTCCAGCTCCAGGTTTGCAAAGGGAAATGAGAAAACTGCAGAGCTGTTGAGAGAGGCACAGAACAGAGGCTCAGCTCTCTTCTCTTTCCTTCAGCTCCATGGGCTTGGAGGCCAGCAAGGAAGTGAGTCCCACTCACCAAGGCGGAAGCATCACAGCCACCCAGTCATCTCTCAGCTACTGGATGGCTTTGCTCCGAGCTCTGAACAAACCAACCATGTCCAGTTCCAGCAGAAAACTCATTCTCATTCCCTCTGGGAGCTCTGATTACCACTGCAGAGAGCTCAGGGGCAACTCTGAAATACATAGTTTGCTTCAGCCACCATTTATCACGGCCCACAGCGATGCACAGGCTGTTCCTGCAGCAGTCCAGCTGGATTTCAGCTCAGCTAGCCTAGTCCTGCCACATGTCCTCCTGGGAACTCTGGTCTTGCACATGTGTCTCTGGAAATGCAGCTTATCAAAACAGCTGCTCTTCTTGTGGATGAAAGAAAAGATGAGATGACCGTGCTTGTTCTTCATTTCCTCCTTCATGCTCTTCCCAATTTTTGTTCTTCAGGATCTCAAGATCCCAAAACATGAATTCAGAATCCTTTTACCTTGTTAACAGCTGCTTCGATTCCTCCTCCTACCACAGCCCTGCAACTAAAGTATCTCCCATCTCTGGAAAGGCAGCTTCCCCTCATTATCTCACAGATAATCTGCACAGATTCCCAGGCTGTCCCCGGTTAACCCCACATGTCCAAGGCTTTTTTTTACCCACAAGGCTTCTGAAAGTGCTGGTACTTAAATTACTTAGCTGTAATTTAAAGCCAGACCTGGCCCAAGCTTGTGATTTTTAGCAATTATTGATGTGTCATCTCTCTAACCAGGAGGGTCTCAGGCACCACCTATTTTTAATCAAGTCCTGAATGAGCCAACAGAAAAGAGAGGACTTTTATCACTGAAGGACTAGCAGCACTCTGGGCCATTTCAGACCATGCACCATCACCAACAACTCTTCACTCATCTATGACATGAAATCTGTCCTGCCCACTGGCCAACTCCAGCTGTCTGCTAGCTAACACTGTCCTGCTTCCATCAGGGTCAAACCAAATAAGGGACAAAGCAACACCAGGTCCTCATGACACATCACATGAGTCTCCTCTCAGCCTTCCCAAACCCCTCCTTTCCAGCACTCTCCACTTTTCTGTGGCGGGCTGGACATAGTGAACAGACATCCATAATTTCTTAAGCCTTAACTCTCCTCTGCTGCATTCCTGTTATATTTCCAGCAGCTGCCCAAGGAGTTTCCTGCAGTAACCAGCCAGGTAAGATGAGCTCTGCTGAGCCAGAGGAGGGACCAGGCCCCTCTTGGCCAGCCGTATTCATACACCCAACAGCTGCTGCAGAGTGTGTTTGAGGAGAAGCACTCAGAGCAATGACCTGGACTCTGCTCAGCCACTGCCCTGCAGGGCCTCTGAGACACACAGCAGGCAGGATCAGTGTCATATGTGCTTCCTACTGCCCAGGAGCCCTCCAATCCAAGGGAACTGGGAGCAAGAGCTGGGAAGTGCTCCCAAAAGCTTTTGGTAAAAACATAACCAGGCAGGCAGTGATCCAGCCCTTGCCCTGACAAGTGAACAATGCTACAATTTCCAACAGCCAGGCTGCTCCCCAGATTCATGCAAGGGCTATCCAGAAGCCACGTGGCATGAACTGTGCTGGGCACTGAATTACAGTGGGTGACACCAGCCCAGAACTGACCAGCAATCCAGCTGCACTGGGAATGCATGAGTGCTGACTCTCAGACCTCAAATACCACAGGGCTTCTTTCAAGAAAGCAATGCAGAGAGACATCAGTGACATGCCCCTCCTGGTGAGAGGCCCACCCCATCCCCACAGTCTCAGCTCCCCAGGTGTGCACTGTTCCTTCAGAATTCAGTAACCAGGACTTCTCCCAGAGCTCACAGGCAGAGTCAGTCACCCAGTGTAACTCAGAGGAGCTGCAATGGCACTTCATTTCCTTCGTTAACCGCTTTGCTCATAGCCAGCCCCTCTGCTTTAAGGTAAGGTCAGCGGATGCTCCAGAAGACCAGGACAAAGCTTTGGCACCATTGCAGTCCATCACAGGCAGTTCATGCGCCAACCTTTGCCATGACAAACAGAACAAGGGCACGGGGAGAGAGCGGGGTCAGTCAGAACAGGGACAGCTGGCAAGAGAGTTGTAAAGCAGCTCATCACAATACAGCTACATCCTAGAGATTGGCTTGGCTTTCCTTGGACCACTAGGACTTGTTTAACAGAGCAAATGCCAGGATTCTGGGAGACTTCTTTTGCAATGAATTTGTAGGTAGTGCTGCTTGTTTCTACCTGGACCACTGCCTTGAAAGCTGGCCTTGGAGAAGCCATTCACCTCTGGCCTCAAGGGGGAGGGAGTTGCAGTAACTTTGGGTGCTGAGTATAAAATAAAAAATGCCCAATAATCTTATGATTCAAAGTAGGGGACCCTGCAGAGCATGGGGGTTTTAGAGGCAGCTCAGACAGCACAGCTCCACTGCTAGCAGACATCTGTCTTCTCTTTCTTAAGCTCAGAGAAGTCTCATACATTTGGGATGCTCTGCCAGTAAGAGACCAGTCCTCAAATTTTTGATTACAGGGAGGAGATTCGCTGGTCTGCACTCGGACACTGCACAGCTGATCCCCACTCTGAGCCACTGGGTGCCACCTACAGCACTCCAGCTCCAACAGATGGGAACTGAAAAGCCTTTTCTCAGTCCTGATCCTTCTGGAGCTACACTCTGTCTTCTGATGACTAAGGGAAAAAGCAAGGAAAAAACCCCCACCTTCTCCATGTTGTACTGCTGTAAGCTACTCTCTCAACAACTCCTTCATTTCCACTTAATCTACATTCTGGGAACCCAAATGTGTGGTCCAAAGGCACAGCAGTCACCTTCCACTATGAATTCTGCCAGAAGATGCCATGATTTCAAAGCAGAGAGCAGAATTCAACCTAAAGCACAAACTGTGCATCCCAGACCCGCAGGAGCTGTTAAACAAGGCACAAATCACCAGTTCACCGGGAAAAGAGAGGAGCTGGGAGAGGGAACCTAAAAGGAACTGATATACCTTATGGTAAAATCAAAATGAAAGCTCTTTTTCCTTTTCAGCAAGCAACCAAAGAAAAAGATAAAGGTGTTATTATACTTACAACAAAGTGATACATTTGTTTAGATAGTGCTAATGGAGACACAATTTCTGTGTTGTTTTTAACAATACCCTCCCTAAGTTGCTCAATGACAGAGATCCCCATTCCTAAAGGAAGGTACACAGGAGCCAACTGTCCATGCTCCACTGAGAGCCTCTGACTCACTCTCCTTTGCTCATTAGGTACTGACCTGAAGGCAGAAGTTATTTTAAGGCAGACACACAGAAATACTGAGAGATTGCAGGTTATGCCAGAGTCTGACCGTGAGTTTCAGCAATCTCTCTTCCCAATAACCTCCTAAATTAAATTAAATGAAAACTAAATTAAAATAAAAACAGCAGCTTCAGACATGACATCAGAGTCCAAAGGGTGTCAAACCCAAACGGATCAGACCAGCTTGGTAAAGCAGTCCTGCACACTGCTGGGAGGGATAAGGGCAGGGGTTGCTCAAATACATTAAATCTGTTTTCCAACAAAGTGCTGAACTGACCTTCTGGACACATTAGAAACTTGAAACCTTTAAATGTGTGTTAATGACAAAAATGAAGCTGTAACAGAATGGAGGGGGCAGTGGAAAGCAGAGCAGAACCCAGCACCTGAAGGGTGCAGAGAAAGAACCAGGCAGACTCAGAAGGGATTCACACTGTACTGGGGTGTCTGAGCTCCCTGCTGGCAACCAAGGTAAACCTTCACACAAAAAACAAAATGCAAAATTGAAGGCAAGAGCTTCAAGTATCCTGTAGCTCTTTAAATTTCATCCTTATTATCATGTTAACTTTACAGAAGTCCACAAATACACGAAGAGACTAGACTAGTCTCTTTTACTTGACTAGTCAGTCTGGAAATACAGGAAAAACGTGTAGAATGGGTGAAATTTCACTGAATCATTTCTGCACAGTAATGTGAGAGCAGACACAGGAATGGAAAAGCAATATACTATGAGAATTTCCAAAAAGAAGGGGAAAAAGTGACACTACCCACATTTTTAATTTCTCCCAATTCTTAGGCAAAGGAGACACCAACAAGGGATGTTAATGGACCAAAAATGAAAAATCAAATAGAAGTAATTAAAAATTAATAACATCCATGTTTCATAGGGAGTTGCTAGTTCCTAACTGAGGAAACTCACATCAGCTGAGTTCAAATCTATTATTCTCCTCTGTCCCTTGATAGCAGTACTTCTCTACCCTTCAGTGACAGTTACTCTTCTTGGACCATGGCCACAGGAGGCCCTGCATACTCCTGAATCTTGTTTTCAAGATTTCAAGGCTCCTACAGCCTGCTTATCCCCTAAGAAAAGTTGAAATGAAATCTGGTGAATGTCAGCCCTCCTCAGCAGGAGTCCTGGTAGTTTGCAACTGCCAATCAACAAGGATTTTGTCTCTCCTGCAAGAAGCTCTGCTATTTACACTCCAAAAAGAAAGGGGCTTAGTTCCCTAAACACCAATGTAAAAAAGGTCAGGTCTCACAGAAGATGCTTTGTGGGAGAATGCCAAGGTCCAGTCTTACACACCTAAGGTCACTGTGGTGAGAGATCTCTGGAACCTAAGCACATAAAACCCATCCATCCCCATCCTGCTTAGCCTGCACTTCCCCAAACCTCTTATATCTTAAAAAAAAAAAAAAAGAATCTCTGCATTTAAAGTAAAAAAGAAAAGAATCTCTGCACTTAAAGTAACCCTGCTGCTGTAGATTCACTGAGTGGGACACACCGCTGGGTGCAGGCTCCCAAGGGCTTCGCTGTTTGGTTTTCAGACTGCTGGCATGACATGAGAAAAGCACTTTGCTTTCAAGCAGCTGCTTGTGCTGGGAGCCAGCAGGACGAGGGGGTCATACCTCTTCTGTTTGTAGGTCAGCATGGCTTCAGCAATGGGCAGCTGGTGAGCACAGTTTGCCCCTGCTATGTACTGCGTTATCCGGGACACGACGTCGGGCGCTTCTGAAACTGCAGAGAACAGAGGGAAAAGCATTCAAGTGACTCCTCAGACCACTGCCAGCACTGTCCTCCACCTGCTGATGGTGCCCAGCCAGCTGCATTTGGGCTGCACCTTGCACAAGAAGCTCTGCCTACCCCAGAGCACAGTAAAGCTGAATCTGTACTCAGCATTTCTGACTCAATCTGACGTCTTTTAGATTTGTTAAAAGCTTTTCTTTGTACCTGCCCTGAGTCAGCTTTGGACTTTTTCATGCCTTGGCTGCAGGTATGTGCTGAAGAAAGTGCCTGGCAATGTCTCCCAGGTGAGCTGCTCTGCTCACACCAGCACTGAGTTACCTGAGTTTCTAATGAACTCATGGCCTTGCTGAGTTGGCCAAAAAGACTTAGGGACACACAAGGGTAGGAAGAGCACGAAGATCCCGTGATTTTGTGAGACTGTGGTTCATTCAAATTGACACAAAGACATGTCCTAAATGCCTTCCATATTTCTTTGGTTTTAACCAAAGAGCCTCAACTGTGAGATCACAGGAACACAAGCGACCTTCAACAGGCACTTCCATACTTTAAAATGGGTATTTTAACCCAGATTCTTTGTACTTGAACAGTGAACTGGTAAGAGTTATGATTCTCTGCCAGATCTTCTTGTGCCATTATGGAATTCCTGCACAGTTGCCACCTCACAGACAAAAATGCAGAATGTACAAAGTCTGCACTATACAAAAATAAGGTGGATTTTTCCTCATAGCATACAACCAACTAAGGAACAGATGTGGCCCTTTCTGGATTTCTATAGGTAATGAAGTATTCCTAATTCAGACACAAAAATCAAGTCTGTATTGACATTTTTCTGCATTTTCAAGTACACCAAGCAATTAAAGGAAACCAGTTCCATACACCAGTTCTTCCCTGAATTCAAGATTAAGGGAAATTGTAGCTTGGATAGCACACTAGGAGATTTCTAGTCCACCCTCCTGTTCCAAAACAGGGCTGACCTCATCCTCAGAACAGGCTGCCCCAGACTTTGTCCAGCCATGTCCCATCTGCTGGAAACAGCTCTGAACAATTACCCCTGAAGAGGTCTCTCTCCTCCTCTCATGGCTAGAGGACTTCCAGGAGCATCCTGGGAGTCTCAGGAACTCTGCAATTCCAGCAGGGAGAACCACATTGCAACCTCCCCACACTCATGGTGCTACACAAACTCCAAAGCTTTTTCCTTCTAATGAAATTTCTGTATGGGCAGTGCTGCCCACAACAGCATCAAATCTCAAGCCTTCACGTAGCCCTGAATGTTGCAAATCCTCCTTTCTCCTGTTTCTTTCTGTTCTTGAAGAAATTGAGGAAGAAACTGCAAGCATTCATATTTTCAACAAGTTGGTACTTTAACTGAAGTAATGCTTTAATCTGGCCTGAAACAAACTCAGATCAGAACAGGAACTTGTTGGCCTGACCTCCCACTTGTTACCACACTGGTGAAGAACAAAATTCTTCTTTAATGAGAATGTTTTCAAGTCTGGTGGCAGGATCTTTCTCACACACAACTAAGAGAAGGTAATCTTCCCAGAGCTTCCAGTTTTCCAAACATTTTAGGCTGCACAGCTCCTGAAGGAAAGCAATGTACTGAACTTAGTAGCAAGACCTCCACATCAAAGAACAAAGCTGAGAGCTAGGTAAGAACAGCATGACTCACAGGCAGCTAGTTAGTGCCTCTGGGAGCCAATAACTGTTTGCAAACTGCCATGTGCAAGACTTAGAAAGGTCAGCATCTGAAATGGGAATGTGGTGGAGTGAGGAGAAAAGAGGAACAAGACCACTTGTCTGCCTCCTCTTGTATTTACTTGACCTCTGCTAAAATTATTCATTCAAGCTTTTCATCCCACACAGGCCAGACAGACACAGAGTCTTACCAGTGGTCTGTGCTTCAAGTTTGTTGAACAGATCTCTCCAGGCTAGATCTTGGAAGAAGTTGTTGTATCTATAATCTACGGACCCCAGATACTTGGCCACTGGATGAGAGCCTAAGAAAGAAAGGAAAACATGACAGCTGTGCTCTCCAGCACTGAACAAAAGGATGGGTTTGATCTGTAAGGAATTAAACTCCAAAATCAAAACCACACTAGACACCTCAGAAATAAACTTCTTCAATTATAACCAAATAATTTAGTCCAGCTTATCTCTACAAGAGCATGCAAACAGACTTCCCAGCACAGACTGCTTCAACACACTGCTCTCTTTCGCTTCACACTTTCTCCCTAACAAATGAAATTTTTAAAGGCCAAAGAAAACAGGACTGGGAAACTGCTGAGGAAATAAATGATTTGGAAGGCACAAAGGCTCTAAAGCTCTCCATGTCAGCCTCTCAGTTTTGCAAGCAGCTTTCCCAAACAGCCCTTCCTGCCCACAGGCTGCTCCACAGCCAGGCCACCTCTCCCAGGAGGGGCCAGACCCCTTCCTCCAAGCACCATCTGCACCCCATAGCTGTTTTGCAATACTGAGAAGAGGCAATTGCCCTCAGCCACGAAAAACAACCCAGGGAGGCTTGTTTAATCTGTGGAGAAGGGCTATAAGATCAATAAATATGCTGCAATTTGAGACAGAAAGCAAAGTCCCAGGATTACAGCACCCAGTGAATACTGGTACGTGCAGCAGGTCCCTGCTTACTCTGGCTGAGCCTTGTGCTCAGCTCCTCCATGAGCATGGAAACACCTCCTTGCAGAAGCTTTGTGTGTCCCACCTCCAGCCCTGCATGGAGATCTGATTTCATATTTACACTGAGCAGGACGGGGAAGGTGTTCAAGTGACAAACTCTGCCTGGGAAGTGGCAAAAAGTTGCCGCCTTCATTTTAGGCCATCTGTGTGCCCAAAACAGACAACACCCCCTAGCAACTACCTCTACAGTCTTTGAACACAGGAGAAAAGGTGTGCCAGGATCACCCTGCCCAGCCACCACCTGGCAGTCATGCTCGGCACCAGCCCTGTACATTTACACTCAGCCACGAAGCAGCCTCACAGCTCCTCTTAATTACATTATTTTCATCCTTCCTGCACACCAAATTTGCACATCAAGCCACACTTCCAGACACCTGAGTCACCAGCTGGTAACTGGAAACCTGACAAATTCCTTCAAGACGACCCCAGTTGCTTAACTGTACTCACCATGGTCCAGGAAAGCTCTGGTGGAAAAAAACCCTAAACAATAAACCCACTGTCTCAGTGCTCCAAACCTACAAGCTGATTTCCAGACTTCAAAGAGAGGTGAAAGCTGGAGGTTCCTCTGAGCTGCCCTCAGTGTCATTAGAGACTGGGACCCCCCATTTCCCCTGCAGTGGAGTTTTGAGCAGTGCACACAGCACACAGCTCTGTACCGTGTACTGAAGAATCTTTCTCGTGTGCTGGGAAAACACACTGCACATGGAAACAAGCAATCAACAGCAAGGCTCCCAAGAACTTCTACTCACGGGAGCTATATAAAGTATTAAAATACCCCAAACAGCCAAAATAACCCCCAACATCTTATTTTCCCTGTTTCAGCTGTTTATAGAGTGTTTTAGACAGCAGAAAAGTCTTACAGCCATGGAATCAGTGGCATGGAGCAGGACTGACTCTCCCAGTTCATATGTTGGCAGACACTGAGCACTTCTGATTGCTAATGAACCACTGAAGGTTGACCCTTCTGTCACTGGCGTCTGTAGCTGTGGACTCAGAAGGTAAAACCATCCATGGAAAAAGTCCACCAACCCTTCTTCAAAGGTACTGCAAGCAGCAGAGAGACTTTTCCTTTAAGACATTTATGGCATGGTCACCATTCTGTCTTTGGTGCTTTTTCAATTGTCAGAAATGAGAGGTGGCTCCTCAATCACTTTAATGAACTGCCAGAGAGCTGGCCAGAAATAAGCACTTGATCCGATCAGGAAATACTGCAGACTTCTATGGAAAAGATCCTGTTAGAGAACTTCCTATATTTAAAGTAGAATCTAAAAAGAATTCACAGTTCTGAAACATTTCATTATCAAAGTACATGGTTCGTTTTTTTTCTTTTTTGATTACAAAACAAAGTTTTAAGATTAAAAAACCAACCTAAACCCAAACAATAGCTAAATCTTGTGTTTCACTTTCAAAGAGAAAGTTTTTTCAGATCATTAAAAACTGCAGGACAGAAAACTCTTCTTCTGAGGCCAGGAGACAGTCAGCAAGTAAGCAGCAAAGTCTCAGACACAGATTCTCATTCAAAGCACATTTAACCTTGCAGAAATTACTGGTTTTTTTGTTTGTTTTTACTCCCTAAAGGGCTCTCTCTTCTCTTCCTGCCAACCACTTTGGAAACTAAATGCCTTTTTTTACAGAAGGATCCAGTTCTCCTCCTCTGCCTTTTTTATTTTTGCAACTTTTGCAAATGCCACCACTGAATGGACAGCCCAGCCCCAGTGTTCATGGCGCTGGGAAGCAGCTTCTGATTCCTCCAGAAACTGCCATCAGCTGCCCCCAAACCCAGAAAACTGGAAAACACTGGCAAAAAGTGCTTTTCAAGTGTTCTGTTGCTTACATCACTTACGTGCTCTGTCCACACAAGTCACACCCTGGACCCCACCAGCAGTGCCCAGATGTCCCTGCCCACAGCACCAGTGAGTCCCCTGCTTCCCAGGCCTTGCCACCACAACATTCCTCGTGTTTCTGACTACAACAGGACCATGGTGCTGTTATTGGTGCACTCTACTTCCCTCACCACAAGCAATCCAAGCTGGGGAACATTCCAGCCAGGCAGGCTTGCTGAGCTGCTGAAAGGGCAGAGATAAAGTGTTGGAAAACTGAGGGAAAAACCTGAGCAGACCAGCATGTCAAGCAAAGGTCAAGAGATGCACGTAATTTGAATAATTCAAATTCTCAGCAGTTTCAGAGCCTTTTAAAAATTTTCAAACTCTCCTCTTAACATTTTCTGAGTCAAGCCCAGGGAGGCTGGAACAGTTATTGCTTTGGGAAACATGGTGCCCACTGAATTTAACATTTCAGCCAGGGAAAAGGGTTTCCAGAACGATATTCTGTGCATAAGAGTCCCTCTGTATCAGGAGGAAGTACTTAACCCTTTGCTTCAAACAAAAGGCTTACAAGCAGACTTTGGCATCAGGAACTTAACAGATGAAGTTCACTCACACAAGAGCAGCAACACCAGCACTCCACAGTCATGTAACCATTTGCCTCATTTAACCTATAGCCAAAGCTCCAGAAAGGCTTCTCCTGAGGGAACACAGAAGATTTCACCCATTCCCCTTGTGAAGAAACACCATTCCTTATTTACCTAGAGGGATGATCAGAAATTTCATGTAGCCGAGCCAGTCGGGGGTTTTGTGAGACAGTTGCTCTACAAAGAGCCTCAACACAGCACTGAGGTAATTCTGGGCTCCTGCCACTGCAATTTTAATTGGGTTTGGAGGCTGTGAATTGCAGTTACAGCTAGACAGAAAAAGAGGAAACATATTTTTAATTGTGCCTTCAACCACATATTTCAGAACAAGCAGCAAAAAAAAAAAAAACACAACCAAAAACCATGGTTAATAACAATTATAGCAGAAGAGAGTTTGTTCAATACACAAGGCAAAATTGCAACGATTCTCAGCAGCTTAAAACATTATTATTAAAATACAACATTCTTCAGTCATTTCTTAACTGGTCTCCCTGCTCCTTCTTTTGCACATTTTGATATTCTAAAGGGCTGGGCTTGACTATCTAGGTTAGGATGTACCTACTAACTGCCGGGTCAGAGAATACACTCTGGTACCCACAGCCCTCAGCAGCAGAGTGCCTTCAGAAACTGAGGAATTAATCTGGGAATTGTTTGGAAGGGAGAGCAAGAACTATTTTAAACGCCCTTATTTGTTTTGCATGCTTTAGTGGTGCATGCACCCGACCCCCGAGGCAGCCTCCAAAGCACAATCTCTGATAATCACTGCTGTTGGTGACTTGTATGTCCCCACACGAGGCAGAACAGTAGTCCCCTGCAGGGGTGGTGAGTGCTGAAGAACCACACAGCTCTTGAAGAGCCACACAATTCTGACTTCAGGAGAGCAGACTGGAAAAGATTTCATGCAGTAGTTGAGAAATGAACTCCCTGAGTCCTGGGGCACAGGAGCTGAGAGGCTTTTAGGGCTGAGACAACACAAGCAAGGTGAGAGCTTACTATCTCTGTATCCTGGAGACAATTGTGCTGAAAGCTGCCTGAATATCAGCAGAGGAACATGTGCAGACCACTGGCAAGGTGTGCTTTTGCAAGACATCTGAAAGGTACTGAGGAGAGAACATAACATTTTTTAGTCCTTTTTTTTGGTACAGTTTGTCATAAGAAGAAAATGTGCCTCCCCCAACTTCCTGGGTATTCTCACACCCACTCCTGGGCACTCTCCCTGTGTCTGAAGGTGATATGGCTATTTCACAAATGCCTCCTCCCTGCACAGCAGCCAAAGGAAAGTTCTCCTTCTAGAAAAATGGCAACATCTTGACAGACACAACACCATATCCCAAACATGCAGCACAGTTTTTACAGCCACAGAGGGCAGGGCCAGCAGACCATCCACTTAGCAGACAGCTCTGGGAAAGAGCAGACACTGTTTACCTGCCTGCTTCTGGAAATGCAGCTGCATCTCTCTGATTTCCATTTTAAAGAAATGCAATGTTCTGCCCACCCTTAAACAATGAAGAAAGGGAAGGGTGCTATGACACGCACGTTCCTTGTGAGGGACTGTTTCCCCTCCATGCAGCCGATGGGGAACCACAAACCTCAGGTACACATGGGCATAATTATGGCACTCAGTAATTATCTCACGTTTTCAATTTCTGCATGACTAATCTATATACCCCAGTCCACATCCTTCATGCCCTCTGATACTGCAGGCACAAGCGGCCAAGACCCTGGTAGATGACCTACAACATCTTCTGTCCATCTCTAGAAGGCATTTCTCTGTCTTTCAAGTATAGAGAAAGTGGAACCAGTGGCTCAGATGGTATTTTTGCTCTCTCAAAAATTGAGACCCTAGTTCTTCCAGAAACAGAAAGCCAAACCAGGCAATGTAACTCCACAAACCTGGCACAAGTTCCCCAGGCAACGGCCACCAAGCACATGTTCATCGGTCCTCTTCCATACATATTTTATTTCTTTTTCAGAATAAGGTTCCAAAAGGAGCAAAATTTGTTCCAAACTCGTAACAAACTGCTCCATGTTGTCAGCAAAAGAAAGTATTGCTCAGGGTTCTTCTTAAACTAACCATCACTCAGCAAGGATGGGGTGATTCCTGCAGTCAGCAGTCACATGTACATGGCTACAGAGCTGATCCGAAATATTTTCTCCTGTTCACCACCTGTGCTCAGAAATCTCAGCCTAAACCACCACAAGGTCAGATCTCCCTGCTTCCTTTGTCCCCGTCTACCACAGTTTAGGAGGCTTTTGAGTGCAACAGTTTAGCCATATTCCCAGTGTGCTGCTAACCAGAAGGGAATGGCACGCTTGGAGGAGAAAACACCTCTGTGGAAAGGCTCAGGTGGCAAAGCTTTATAAGATCCCAGCATCTCCTGGCCAGATGAAATCCAGCCTGTGGGCATTAAACACTGCAGGCAGCAGAACCTGCCTGGTTAGTGCAGAGCTCAAGGCCTGTCCATTCCTGAGGAAGAACAGTAAAGGAGAACCATGCTCCAGGTAATGTCTCCTGCCTTTACCTGGCCTTGCCAGTCAGATGTATTGACAAGAATAATGTTTTCTGGCAGCTGGTCATCGGAAACCAGGATGTGATTTAGTTGATCGTACACTGTTTTCCTGGGGATCTGGAAATAAAGACACAGAGAGTAGAACAGTAAGAGGTGTCAGCTCCAGCCATCAAGCCACCAGCTCCAGCTCTTGCAACTGATGTGCATGCTGGCCAGTCACCCCATCAGCAAAAGCACACTGGGCTGTTGGGACTGACACTCTGCAGCTTCTTCAGTATTAGCCACCATGGATTTGTTGGCCATTACTCTTTCTCCCATGTACTTTTACTTACATCACTTTATACCAACTAAGAGCAGCCCAGGAACTTAAGATTCATAAAAGCCAGGAACAATCTCCTTCAAGGAGGGAAATAAGTGAGTCCCACAGCTAACAAAAGCATGGCACATATGCTGGGCACAAGACAGTCCCTAGCAATCTGCCTTATTTCAAAGGAGTAATTCCTCAACACACCCCTATTCATTTCGCATTCTAACAATCTGTTCCAGTGTTTTGAGTTTATGGCTGGCTGACAAAGCTACAAGTTGGCAAATCCCAGAAGACTGGATGGAAGATAAAATTTTAGCCAAGACGTAAATTCCCTCCTTCCTGAAGCTGCGGGGCCCAGTTCCTTCCCAGCAGGGACAGAGCTTGAACCAGAAGGAAAAGGAGACAGTGGAGAAGAGGAAAACTGCGAGTGGCTGGAGAGGCAGCCTGTCATGCACACCTGTAGGTGGTGCCGGGTGTCCGGGGAGCGCTCGTTGTCCAGGCTGTTGGCTCTCTCGTTCTGCGGCCTCACAGGCTGCCTCTCCTTCAGGGATGTGCTTCTGCCCCGGCGCCCCGTCTGCTTCCCTTCAGACCTGCTGCAGAGATGTGCTTACATTCCCAGGGCTGGCACACTTCTGAGTGAAACACAGCCCCCAGATCCCCATCGTCCAGTCTGGCAGCCTCAGTGATGTCAGCAGAAGCATTGGGGAATTCTGCACGTAGATCTGAGCTAGCTTGAGCCCGGATGATTCTGATTCTGACAGCACACACCTCACAGCTCAGCACATTCCCAGGAGTCCCAGGATGACTTCCAGAGCCCGTGCTAACACCCACACCCCCTCTCTGCTGTTGCTACACCAGCATCATAAGACCCAGCCAGGCAAACTGCAGTCACACACCCCAAAGCAGCACAGAATACCTCTGGGCATTCATTTATCAAGTGCTCCAGACCCATCACTTAAGTGCCCAAGCACAAGGAGGGTGTCCTTACAGCTTAGCGCCTTAAGACCGCCCTGACCAAATCCTAGCACGCTGTCCATGACTTCCTGAGCAGCCTGCAGCAGGCACAGCACTGTTCCCCTGTACCTGGTGGATGGGATGATGAGGGACTCTGTCTTTGTGATCTTCCCGCTGGGTGGAAGCTTTTCCACAAACACATCTGGAGTGGGGAGTTCAGCCTCCTGGACCTCAGCTTGCTGGTTAGACTCCTGCAAAAACACAGGGAACAGAGTTACCAGGAACAAACCCTCCCCTCTGTCCCACCTTGGGAGCTTAGCTCTGGCTGGGGCACATTGAGCCTGCCTCTTCCAGACATCCTCCTCACTGCCAAAAGGGGGAAACCAGTAGTGGCTGTCTGGGGCTACGCGTTCCCAGATCTGCCTCACAAGGGAGCTGGAGGTAGGAAAGGTGTTCAGATATGCCGTTTGGAACAGGCACCCTCACAGCTCAAAGCCAGGGATAAGCCTCCTCATGCAATGCAGATAATTTCATCTTACCCAAATGAACTAGCTAAAAGAGAAAGACATGAGAGAAATGTTACACACCCCACACTCCCAGCAGAGCAACTTGAGCTTTGGGATTTTTATCCCAGCACCAGCTTGATTTCTGCCAACTCAGCTTAAAGTAATACTTCTGTCTGATAAAATGCAACAGCCTTGAGCATCCTTTACGTGCTCAGTAGCAAACTTCGGGCCAGTCTTGCTCAGGCTGTTTGAATAAAAGGTCAAATAGAACACTTCACCTGCAAAAGGCTGAAAGACAAGAAGCTCCAAACTAAGGTCAGGAGAAGAACTCAGTGCTATCTTCACTGCAGCTGACATTACCTGTGGAAGTTGTGCTGCATGTGCAGCTATATGGACAGACAGATGCACCCCAGAGAATGCAGCCCACAACTGACACCCAAACTGACAGGAGGAAGGTCAACAAGTGCATTTTCAACTTACATAAGAGACAGTGTCAGAAACACTGTCGCCTGCATGTTTGGTTCCAAGACTCTTTGTCTTTTCAGGCACTTCTACCTGCTTGAGAGAAGAGAAATCCTCAGGAGGTTTAGCACCAGCACAGTTTCCACCTGTGCTCTCTGGGTCAGGCTGCTCAGAAGAGAGGCTTCTCCATTTAAACATCACACAGCTCTGCAGTATGGCCAGCAGCGCTCCCTGCTCACACCAGGACCCCACACATCAGTGTGGGATGTGGCAAAGCTGATGCACAACACACAGGAGAAGCAATGAAATGCTCTGGGATGGGACTGACACTTTATGCCCATTCAGGAGGAAATGGAAAAGCAGCTAAGCTGCCTCTGACCATTCACTGTCAGCCACCAGGAAAAACAGCCCAACAACAGCAAAGAAAAGCTTCCTCCACAGAGTGCTAGGAAGTCCCTAAAACTCCCAGGTGACAGGGCAACATCTCCCATCCTGGCAGTCATTTCAGGCACATGGAATCTGAAGCTATTCACACCATCGGCAAGTATTCAATACATAACCTGAAGACACACCCTTGAGTTAATATGACATTTGCATTAAAAAAGCAAAACAAAACAAAACGAAAACCCCAAACTGGCCAAAAAAAATTCCCAATCCCCTCTGAGTCCAAATGGGTTTTCTTAGCAGAAAATTTGTATCTCTGCATGCAAATCTTTGGAGGGGATCAGAGAGGGTGCTTTAATTTACACATGCAATTAGAGACAGTGCAGAGACGTAACACCTGAAATGTGACTTACAGGACTTGGTGGCTCTCTCTGGCTCCTGATGCTGTGGATGCTACCAATTTCTGTCTGAGAGCTGGAGTGTGACAGTCCTTCAAAGTAAGGTCTGAATAAGAAAAGTAAAACCCATTTCTTATTACCAAAAACACTGACAGGGCCAGTCCACCACACCCACAGCAAAGCAGCATGACAGTTCCCAGAAGATCTTACTGCTCCCCAATGGTTCTAGTAAAATAGGCTGATTTTGAAAGGAGAGGATGGTGTCCAGGACAGTAAGAGAAGGCAGAAAGTCCAGGCATTCCTGAATCTAGCTTTTGACTGACATGCAGCAAGTAGAATTACTGCTTCTCCCACACCCCAACACTCTGCTCCTGGGTAAATTATTCTTGGGCTAATATGCATTTTGTTTCCAGCTTGCATCTGGATTTGGCTGCCAGCCCTAGGCTCCAATTACACATTTGCTCAGTAAGATAAGGTACCACACACAATCAGACTGTGCTTCCACTCAAAAGGCAGCTCATCACATCAGGCTACAAGATTCAATTACAACGTGAGGAACTGATTTTTTGTTGTCGTGGGAAAAACCTGCCTCAAAGCCATCAACATTTATCACATCCTCTTCAAGATATGAACACAAGAACTGGACCTAGGAAACTACAGTGTCTCCCCAGGACCACACACAGTAAGTTCTTATTCCAGCATTACTCCAGCAATCACATAGCCCAGCACAGTTTGCTCCTCAGCTCCAGGGAACAGGATATGAACACCCAGTGTGCGAAGTAGAACATTTTGGCTTGTTTCAAAGCAGCTGCTTCCCACCACACATCTATCTTCACATCCCTCCAAGGTAGGGCCAATCAGCTGGTTGGTATCTTGTGTTAAGCACCAAACACCTTTACATGCCACCAGCCCCACCATTTCCACTGCTGCCCCAGTCTATCCTTGACATTTCTGGTCACTGATAGGGAACAGGTCTCTCCAGACTCAGAAACTATTCTTAGCCCAACAAGGTTATTCAGCATTAATGAGGATATAATGACACCTGGTAATTAGCAGATTTAACAGATGCTGTACTGACCAGCTGCAGTGGTCAGTGCCATAACATTTTGTTTCAGAGCCATCCCACACTGAGGGCCTGAGCATGCAACCACACACCAGCCAGAAGCACGAGTGCAGCTCAGTCTCACATTTTCAGTCTTTATTGAGCAGTGTGACACAGCTCTGTTAGCTCAGGGCTCCGCATCTGCTCGAGACCCCGAGCCAGCAACCCCCAGTTCAGCTCCACAGTGCTGAGACTGACCCACACAAGCTCTTTAAGAACAGGCTTGAGCACATCCACGTGTGCTGCAGTCAATGCCTTTGGGCCCTGAGGAATTCATTTGTTTCCTGCAGCTTTGCTTCCTTAATCCCTGCAAAGACTCTCTTTCCACACAGGGTGTTACTATAAGAAAGGTCTTTCCAGAAAGACAGTGTGCCTTGTTCATCCCTGCCTCTACTTCTGCCTTAGAACACATTTCATTCCTGTTTTTACTACCTCTTCAAAACACTGTGTACAGTTCAATTCTCTGCCTGCCTGCCACCAACTCCTTCCCTGTGCTCAGGTGACAGGGCAGCAGAACATCTGCAAAGGGAACAAGGAAGAACTGGGACTGAAGGGAAGTCAGACCCCAAACACACTCCCTCTAGATCACAAGCTGTCACTCCTGTCACTCCCATTCTCGCACCACCACGTCAGGAGGGGAAAAAAGAGCACAGAAGGGTGGGAATAAAACCAACATCTGGCACTGTACATGGTCTCTCTCTGGTCCAGCATAAGCTGCCTCACACTTACTTTAACTTTGGCTTTGGAGTGCTCAAGACACTGTCATCATCCTCCATTTCTGGCCCACTATCACTGGGATTCTCGATATCCAGTGTGTCATACAGAAGGTCCAAATCCTCTTCCACCTCTGGAACGTGCTCTGCTGGGTCCTGCTCTGAATCCAGAACCTACACAGAACAAAAACAGGCATCACCAGCTCTGCTAGGAGCCAGACTGATCCCACAACACCCATGCTCCCCCCGCAACTGCAGTACACCAGTCTGGGAGTAAGATTCTATTCCTGCTACTAGGACACTATACCCAAGGAACATCAAGAATATGAGAGATGCTTGTCTTGGATCAAGCTTGTCAATGCCTGGTTAAGCAGGAGTTACATATTGGACTAGGCAGCCATGAGCATGCCATTGTTTATGTCCACTATTTAACCCTATTCTATAAAGAAAGTTTTAAAGCTCCAAAGGAATCTCAGTTTTCCTAGAACCAGTACAAAATTCCAGTACTCCAAACAGTGTAGAATGTATTGGGTTTTACTGAAAAAGCTGCCCTGACACCTCCTGATTTGATACCCAAAAATGTCCACAGGAGGCGCCTGAAGCCTGGACGAGGATCTGCTGCCACCGCCGAGGCAAGGAGAACAAATGAACAAATACCTCACACTGAACTTGCTTTACACACACCCCGGAGCAAGCAGAGGCTGTGCCCAGTCCAGAGCTGGCTTTTGGAGTGGCAGCTCCAGAAAAAAGCAGCAGCTGCCTGAGCTCTCATCTGTGGGTGCTGACTGCCGAGCTGACTTGGGAAGAACAGCAAAGCTAACAGGACTGTTTGGAAGAGTAAGGAAGCACAAGGAGTTACTCACTCTTTCCCACAAGCCACAGAATCAGCACACAGCCACGCAGCCAAAGGAGATGCTAACTGGTTTTGTATTAGATACTTAATGTTACACAGTTTTCTTGGGGTTTGGATCTGCTTCATCCTTTTCTGCTCTGACCAAGCAGCTGACTCTTGCGCATTGAGCTCCCTATTCACGTTTTTCATGTCTTGCCTGGCTGTTCTAGTAAGATGATCAAACAGGCTGGGCTTTAACTTCACAAGCAATACACACCATTTGGACTACCTGCCTTTAAATGGGTCAAAGATAATTTCAAAGTGATCTGCAAAACTAATGGGTACACACATGGCTGCCAAAATCTGCTTTTGATAAAACTTCATCTAGAAAATGCTTGTTGACATTTAGAAGTTGGCCCTCAAGCCTCCCTGCAAGGCCAGGGTGTAAGGAAAGGTCACATCCACTGTGGACTTTAAAACAAAATGAAGGTAACAGGAGGAAACAGGAGTGTTCCTGAAGACTAAAGCAAGATGCACCAAGCAGAGGGCAGCACACAAGGCAGGAAGGTTTACAGAAGGAATTACTTACCTCATCAGACACTTTAAACCTCTTCAGCAATGCCACAACCTTCTGCTTGAAGTTTTGTTGCTGCAAGTTAAAGACACTTTTACATAAGTAAAGCATTTAATGAGCTGTTTTCTCCCAGCTTGCAAGAAGCCAGACACATCTGACACTGGTGCTACACTGCTGTTTAAAATCAAACAACACCTGGCATCACAGACCACCTCTCTGCTGTTCTTACACTGAAATCAGCTTTTCCACACCTATGATAACTTCACTACCACCAATGGTAGATCCCACTCCAATGAGCACTGTAAATCTGAAAGATGGCATTCCACTTTTGGTTGGACACACAACAGATAACAATTCTGATCTGCCAGATCACCTCCTTGTGCCTTTTGATATATTCCTGGAAAACACCTGACAGTCAACTTTTCTGATTCTTAACAAGGGTGAGCCAACATAGACAACTACCCACTGACCCCAAGAACAAATGTGATTTTTACCACCAAAACATGGGGGTTTTTTTGCAGGAGTTTGTATGGCAGATTCATTTATTTCACTAGCACCACTGGTGAAAAGCTGTGGCACTTATCCTCAGCACTTGCCCCATCACACAAATGTTTCTCGAGTCATACTCCCAGATTCTGGACATAGCAGGAACCAAGGTTAGAACAACACAAGGCAAACTGCTGCCCTCCCTTTGTGCTTGCTCACCCCCACTGCTCCCCCTTTTGCAGGATGAAACAGCTGAGGTTTGCCAGGAGCTGCCCAGCCCTTCTCTGCCTGTCACTGACAAACCTGATGTGCACATCTCAAGAAGGGCCCAGGTCTAAGTGCTGGTACAGAGCATTTGAGGTGGCATCCTTCTGTCAGGAGGAAAGGGAGAAGGAAATGGCTGGCACCAGGCCACTCTGAGGTGAAGAAAGTTGCTAATTTGCTGACTCTCCTGAGGTCTTGCAAGTCCAACTGCATACTCCCAACTCTGGCCTCAGACACTTCACAGAGACCCCAAACTGCACCCTTTATCTCTGAACTCCTATCCTGCAGCTGCAGCCACCTTCTAGACAGCTGAAGCTTAGGTGAAATAAATCCACCACACTCTCCCAAGACAGCCCTGTTTCTCTCCCCATGCATCCCTGAGGCTGAGATGCTCTCACAATAGTGAAAGTTCTCCTCTGGCTCAGGGTGTCAAGCAAAACCATCCATGACAACACCTGGGGCCAGTTCAGCAGCCTATAGATGGGGGACACTCAGCATGCAGCAGCTAGGGTGACACAGCAAGAGCCTGAATGGTTTCATAGACAGCAGATCTGATTTGGAACTGGGCTGATGGTAACTTAACTGGCATCACCAAACCCAGTTTTGCACCTGCTGGACCTTCAGCATTGGTTTAGAGGTCAGGGCTAGAAGGGCATTCCTATTACAAGCTCCCTGCTTAATAACCAAGCAGTGGATTTTGTCCAGACTGGTCAGTGTCCAAAACAACAGGGACACCAAGGATACAAACTAGCACACTCCCGGTCTCACAGAAAGCATCGTTACAGTGACAGATTCAGGTCAAAACAGGGTTTATTTCAGACCTCATCAAAACATGGATTTCAGAAACAGCCTTAGACCATGGTGGGGTGAAGCACAAGTCCCTGCTCCACACAAGTGCAGCTCTACAGGCACACCCATGCTTGTGGGGGAGGGTGGACAGCCACATGCATCTTTCTAAAGCTTATATATATATATAATATCCAGCTACTTCTTTTGCCTCAGCAACACATGCACCACGTGAAGTTTATCCATCAAGCTCCAACCCCTAAGTCACCTCATTTTGAGAACTTCCCACTGGCCACTCCCACACAGAGCTTCCACACAAATAGGAGAGCTTTCCTTCCCTTAGAGCTACTTTCAGGACTTACATGAGCATGGATCCTGCACTGGCTTCTTCAGGGGGATGGAATTTCATACACTTGCATGATTTTTGGAGCTCCTTAACCTTGCAGCCAAGGGACACTCAAGACATGCACACACCTTGGATGGTCCACTGCCTGAACTGGCTGCTTTTTCTAGCTCTTCACATGCTGTGACCGTGCCCCCAAGCTCCATGCTGGGCCAGCGTGTCTCGTGTCCCACAAGCCACATGCACTGCACATCCTGGCCAAACCCCAGCAGTGTTAGTAAAACTAATTTCCACCGACCCTGGTTATGGACGTCGTTCTTACTATCGATCTCCGCTGCTTCTTGGGCTTCCCCATCTCGTACTCATCATCATCCAAATCCTGAACAGAAAGAGGATTTCCATGTTACCTTCGTGATTCCACTACATGTGAGCATTTAAAAATGTTCCTTCTATGAAGATGAACCTGCTGCTGTGTCTTCCAGGCATCCAGCATTTGCCTTAATTGCAGTTATGATGGTAGAGGGAAAAGGAAGTGAGACAGGTCTAGAGGGACAGGAATAACAGCTTGGAGAAGCAAAACAGCCCTAGCTCTATATTCAAGGAACAAGGAGAGTCACAGACCCACGTTTTGGTGGGTCCCTCTCTCAGTACCCTCTGACAGGTGAAACCCAGGTGATGCCAGAGTCTGAAGGCAGGTAAGACCCAAACTCAAAAGCACCTCACATCTAGTCAGGGGATTCTCCATAAGGACCTATTGTGCAAAATGTATTAAAGCCTAAAGGCTGCCTTGGACCCCACTGGCCCTTTAATTACAGCTGGGGATCCAGTTGGCCTCTTTGAATCCAATGAGCACTATAGAAGCAATCAAATGACGCCCTGAGCATTAAGCAGAGAAGCACAAGGATGCCAATGTTTTTCCAGGGAGCTCAAGCCCAAACACGTGAACAGATAAATCACAGCATGGCAGAAGAAATGGGTTACTGTGCAGGCCTTCTCCACTGCAGCTGAACACTTGGTAACAGTCTCGCACTGGTGTGGTTTAGATACAGAAATAGGCTTTTAGTTTCAAGCAGCAGCTGGGAGTGCACATGCTCCACTGAGACCTCTCAGGGAGAAGCCATGCCCTGAACAGTACCTGGCCCTGTACGGCATCATCACTGGCCTCCTGCTCAGAAGAGAAGCTCTCGTACTCTTCCTCGGAATAGTTGTCTGAAAGGGAAGGAAAGAGGGGAAAGATCCTGTGAAACTCCTTCAAGGTGAGGGCACAGTCTCATCTCAGGAGCAGAAAAGGCCAGCGAAAGTCACAAATCAAGAAAGGAGGCACACAAGGAGAAGATAAACTAGCAGGCATCTATCCATGCTAGAACCAGTGAGATGGGAATTGTCTGGAGTAAAAGGAATGAGGAGAAACACACCCAGTAAGAAGGACAGACCAGGACACAGATAAGGCTCCTCCTCCTTTTACCCTGGAAAGTACCAACCACCTGGTAGACAGCAGCAAGTAAAGAGGTTTCTCCACACAGGAAATTACTTTTCCCCCTAACATGTGCATAACTGAGTTAAAGGGGCAAGTAACACATGACAAAACCTTTATGGAAATGACCCTTCAGGTGAGCTGCCCGGCCCCAGGCAGCAACACACAAACACCTACGTGCACTACCTTCAGCAGGTCACTCTTGCAGCAGTGAGCAGAGGGCTGGTACCACATAAAAACATCACCACAAGTCTGAACCCAGTCACTTCCCTATACAGTGCACAACATCATGGATTTACACTTGTTAAGCCAGGCCATCATCCCCAGCAAAACATTCTGCAGGTTTGCAGGTCTCATCTAATGTTAATGAAATTTATTGTAGAATACTCAAAGGAAAAAGAAAAGAAGATGGAAGAATAGCTTTAAATGTGAATCTCCTGAATACACTCACACTGATAGCCAGGTGAGAAGCTACACACTCTCAAAACATCCACCAGTAATGCTGGGAGAGCACTCGTGAGGACACAGCCAACCCCTGCTGGATGGCTCAGGTGTGGTGTGGCATGCAGGACAATTCAGTCCCCTACTCCTGTCACTCCCTGCTTACACACTTTTGCAAAGTGGGTTTTCTTCGCACTGATCACTTATAGACACAGCAAGTTGTCCTCATTTGTCCCAGGAAACATCCAAGCCCAGGTGGGATAATTTAACTCCAGCTAGTTCAGGAAGACACTGGTCCTCAGAGAATGTGGTTGGCCTCTTACCCGTAGACTTGATTTTCTGGCTGGCCTGCATAGTGCTGTCTTCATGGTCGATTGGCTGACTTGACAAGGAGAAGATCCAGATTTCTGCCACCTTCACTGGAGCCTCTTTGATGTTGCTGAAAAGGCTCAGAACCTGGCCACCTTCTGTAGGGTGCTGCATGACCTGGGACAGAAATTAAGCAGAACAAATCTGCATGTAAGTGTATTTAAACTTGTATCATTTGCATTCTACAAGAGTTATTTATGTTAATGGAGTTACTCTACTTTTCCAGGACCTTGTAACCACAGGAGCCACTTGCAGGCAATACACAAGGCTAGTTGAGATTTTATCTGACTACTAATGAAAGTGATGGAAGGAAACAAAAAACATTCTAAGCTTAACAGCTGATTAGCTCATCCTTGAAACAGAGCACTTGACTACCTCATTACTATGTATTTGCTTCCCTAGCACAGCACTGATTTGAATTATCAAGTTACTCACCTTCTGAACATCTAATTAAGGAACTTGATTTTGTCTTAAAACCCAGCGAAAGAGCTGGTAAAAGCAAAAATTCTTGGTGAGATACAGATGTAAAATGCTTCCGAAAGTAAAACATCCTTGCTGTGGAGAGCTGACACATGAACTGCAGAGGAACTGGCCACCACCTCGGGACAATGAAGCAGTAGGTCATGAAAAACAAGTCAGTGGTGGAGGCAGAGGGACATCTTGGTGCAGGTTTCTCCTTCCTTTGCCACTCACAGCTCAGAGGTTTCTCCCCAGAATCTTGTGATCTTCTCTTGCCCCACCAGAGCGAGTGAGCATCTGGGTTTCTCCCCAGAATCTTGTGATCCCCTCACCCGCACATCAGCTTTCCTACACACACCAGTGCTCTGTCAGCTCCTCACAGGGATCTAAACAGACCTGAGCTGATGAGGAACATATGTCCCCCTGCTCTGAAACTGCTCACTCTCAACTCCAATTCAGTGCTTTGTTTCAACAGCTTAAGAGAACTTTTTATATTTTTTTTAAAGAAATGAGTCAGTGGAGTTTAGGGGTCATAATCCTATAAACTCCAAAGGGAAGGGGAGGGCTTGTAAAATCCATTTTCCTTAAGACTTCAATTTCATAAATATTCCAGATGAACTGGAGAGCAACTATTTCCTAACATGGTGAACCTTTGAACATTTCTGACCTTCTAACCCCAGTCAGCTGACATTACAAACAGACATAAGAAAAACCACATGTAGCAGCAGCAAATGCCCAACACTTAGAAGTTCACCAATGACTCTAATAAATGGGCCCACATGTTTTCTGCCTTACAGCAGTATTTACTGTCTGGTTGTCCAACAAATCAAACAGTACAGGAAAAATGTTAGCTGCAACACCATGCACTGGGCCAATTCAAATAAGGAGCTCACCATTCACTGCAAGACTGAGGGAAGCTGGACTCGCACAAGAGAAGCAGTCTTTAGAGTGAATTATTTAATATAATAATAACTCATCACAGCATAACACTGGCTTATTTTGGATAAAAGTCATCTGTTGACAGAATGCAGTCTGATGAAAAATATTGGTGTGAAACTGAACTTGCTACTGCTAAGCCCATTTCTAAACACTCAGACACTGAAACAGCAGAGATTAAACAGGGCATGAAGTAACAAAGCATGGAGCTATGCCATTCAGAAGGCCTTTGTGAATAATTTATCCATACTTGACTCCAGCATTAATTTTATCATTTACTTCTCATTAATAGAGCTCCACCTAAATTACCAACAGCCATGAAATAACAATGGCCAAGGATTTTTCAAGTAAAATGAGAGAAATTACTTAATCCTCAACTCTCATACTGTGGCACTGAGAAGCACAGTGAATCTTGCTTTAGTTTACCACTTCTCAGGGTTGGAAGGCTTGCCCAAGTGACTCTGTCTCGTTCTGCACTTTTGATCTGGACCCCCTAACTCTAATAAAGCCACAAAACAACAACAAAACCCTCAAAAGACCACAAGTTATCCCTGTGAAAGCTTCAGCTACTAAGTTATGAGGCAGAAAATGCTCAATATTACTAGTCAGTAATAAAAGCTGGTTAAAATATTGCCCTGTGAATATTGATTACAGCTATTAAGACAGCTATTTGAAATCCTGTCAGGTACTCCTCAATGAGGAAAGTGACAACAGTGGGTTTGGAGAGAAGGGAAGATGTCCACATGTGTAGACAGATCATGTAGCTCACCTCAGCCATGTTGATGCATCCCACAGCCAGGGTCTTGTAGCCTAAAATGGTTCGGTTCTTGTACCGCTTCCGCCGCTGCAGCATGATCTGGAGCTTGTTGCCTTCTCTCTTCAAGAAGTGAGGGTACTGAGGTGGGAAACACAGTGGAAAAGTTCATTTTGTTTCTTGGCAATATCTCCCAAGCTTCATGGATAACCTCCATTCCTCAGGAGCAGTCCCAGGGCTTTCCTAAGTGCCTGCAGCTCACTCACACTCAGCACGCAGCTCTTCACTATCCCGGGGAAGATTTCAGCCCTGCCCAAACAGCTCAGACAGGAGCCCCAAAAACACAATCCAGGCACACAGAGCAGCTGCTCAGTTTGAGAAAGGCTGGTCCCAGGGAGATGAGCAGCCTTCAAGGAGACACTTTCCCCAGCAGCTGAACAGAGGATGCCCAGAACTGGAGCCCTCAGTGCTGCCCTGCAGGAACAGCGGGCAGTGGCAGGGACAGCCATAGACCCCCACACTCTTGGCAGGACACTGCCTTCCCTCCAGCACAAGGACACTTCTCAATTGGCTGTATTTTAAGTAATTATGCCAAGAAGAAAACCTGTCCTACTGCCAGGTTATGTTTCAAAGACATAAATCCTCCCAAGACATGTTCCATACAAGAAAATACATTTGTTCATACACCTCCTCCAGAAAGTCCCCAGGAAGAGAAAGCTGTGAAGTCAAGCAGAGACTATCAGGGAATGAGTAAGGCTAACCATAAACATAACCATGAAGGAGAAGCTGTACAAAGCATGAAAAGTCTGCAAGGAAAGAGAGAGCAGCAACCTGACCAGTTCTCATCCCAAGAAGAGAGGAGACTGGGACTCATGCTCCAAATATACAACATAAATAGTACTAAATAACCAGCAGACAGGAGACTCTAATTGCTGGAATCTCAAAGAGGACATTCCCAAGTGAAGGATGCTTCTCTTGCAGGGAAGAACTACTTTCTTTTTTTTTTTTTTTTCCCTTAGGACATTATGAAAATTAACTTCCTGCCCATCAAAACACTTGATAAAATCAAATAGCAAACACCACAGAAACACCAGAGATATTAATTTGCAGACCAAAGCAAGCCTGACTGCTTTGCAGGAAGCTGGGAGGAGCAGTGACCACCCAAACAAGAAGAATACTAATTAGCTGATTGCCCTGCAAGGGCAAGATCTACTGCTCATTGCCCGAGGTAGAGGCATTGCAGAAGAGAGGAACAGTCCACATAACTAAAAGACAATCTCAAAACACACAGAGCCTGTGACTCTACAGATGGGCAACATCCCTAAAGAAGGATGGAAGAAAGTTACTGGAGAGAAGGGGCAGGAGGGGCTCAAAAAGCCAGAGGCACCATTCACACTCAAATTTACCATCTCCTTGCTTCTGGGGCCCTTCTACACATTGGAAGGGCAGCAGGGAAGAGGGAGTCCTTGTTCTCAGTTCAAAGCATTTGAGCCACATCAAGTCTGCTTAAGTACAAACCTAGAACTGAAGTCCCAAGTCACCCTTGGTCCCAGGCCAGCTCAGTTTGAATGTGTCCAGTTTTCTGGGATTAAACTATGCAGCTCAAGTCCATACATACACAAGTTTCTATTTTTCTCAGGTGTACTGCCTGGCCACCTCTGATGAGCATTCACAGAGGTGGTAAAGGAAAGGAACAGAGAGACCCAGGCCATTCAGCTCCTCCATTAAAAGCAAGGCCTTCCAGAAAAAAAGATGAGCTATTGCATAGCACAGTCCAGCTTTTTAAACACCAGCCATGACTTATCAACTCTCTAGAATTGCTTCAACACAAAATTTTCAGTGATTATCAATCCATGACAGAGACTGGAGAGGAACAGTTTGGCTCAAAATGTTTGAAAGCTTTTAGAGGGAGCACCAAACACCTCAAGGCACCTCTGAGGGGTGAGAAAATGCACACACCAGAATAGTGAGAGTCAGGGCAAGACTTTTTCTGAAGCCCCAATAATGTAATCTCTCCCATCTGGAAAGGTTTATTAAATTAAAGACAGGAATTAAGTGCAGAGCTCTTAATTAATGCCAGAGAGCTGTGATGTTGTGCTTGGAATACCTGGGGAATTTCCCCAGGCTCTGTGAAACCCACAGAAGTGTGGGTCAAGAGAAGCAGACATTCCAGCAGGAAGGGTGATGGCAGCTCACCTGCCAGAAGGGCTGCTGCTGCTTTAGCTTTAGCCCTAGCTAGGAGGGGAAGCAGGACTGGACACAGCACTACCTCTGGTCTCCCTCAGCTGTGTAACAGAGCAGCAGGAAATTCCTCCCTTCAGTTGGAGCAGAGGCCTGCCAGACACCAGGGGCTGCTCACTGTCGTAGCAGCCAGCAGAACACCCCTCAGAGTGTGTCAGAGCTCAGCTCTGACAAGGAAACACTCCATGCAAAGGACACGAATGTGACTCAGGAGAAGGAACTGAGCAGGCAGGTAGCACAAAGATACAAGGGGCTGCAAATCCAGGCAGGTAGCACAAAGCCAGGCATATGGTGTCAAGAGCTGACCGTGCAATATGACCGCTGCAAGACGACAAAACCCTGCTCTGTGACACTCACATGCTTTTACTTTGTGGCCCATCATTCCTCTCAAATATATCCCAGGCACCAAATTCAGATTGTAGCTGAATTAAGCTATGGTTGCTAGCTAGAAGTAGCTTTTAGCCATTGTCCAATTAAGCAGCAGTAAAAGTTCCATAAAAAATCCAGTGGTGCCGTTTCAAGAATGCTTCCCAGGCCTTACTGCATCCAAGACCACCAACCCTTCCTCCAGTCAGAGACCAGCAGCACATCTCTGCTTTAAGATCACTCACCTCTGCTTAAGGCTCAGTGTCACAGACAGTCCTCTCCCCTGTTCTGGCTCAATTCCCAGCCCCGTCAGGGGAAACAGAGTTAAAGGCAGTGCTCTGCATCCTGCTGCAGCATTGCTCTAAGCCCCAGGAAAAAACCCAAAACACCATAATCCAAATGAATTCCAAAAAGATCTGCAGACTTGCTCCTTGCTGACACAGGACTGCCAGAGGGAGACCTGGCTTGTCTTACAGCTTTGCTCCCAACCATGGGAAAGCTGCAGCCACAGGATCCAGGTGTAGTACTCCTGGCATGCAGCTTGGTTATTCCTGTTCACAAAACAGGGGATGCAATGCTGCAGTTAACCCAGCCATGTGCTTGGGCAGCTGCAGGGTTATCATCTGTCTGCAATGAAAGCTTACCTGTTTCAGCTCCGCACAGGTCTGAGTAACAACCAGCCTCACATCATCACCTGAGCCTTTCTCCTTACCAGATCAAAGTCCTGAAGTCAAGATCTAATCCACAGTCACAAAACAAAGATAATCCAGGTATGAATGCTCCTGAGGTCTGTCTGGCTCTGCTCTATGTGTGCAGGATCCTCTCTCTCACTTTCAGCAAGCCAGCCCTTATTTACCTTATTTCTCTGCTCAGGAGGTAGCACCAGGGCAGCAAGCTTTGAAGAAAAGAGGAACCAAAAAATGCAGTTGTTCCAATTCACAGCTATTCCTGTGACTCTAGAGCCAGGAGTAACTATAAGCACACTCCTCCTGCTTCCCCAAATGGTGCCTCCCTCAACAACTCCAAATAAGAGGCTCACCTGACTCATTCCTACTACTGCCTTCTGTCAGCCTGACACTTCATACCACCCTCACGGCTGCCATCCTCCACTGCCTGTTCATTAAGAAGGCAATTAAAGGCAAAAAAGAGCCAACTCGCTCTGCTTCAGCTCTTGCCACAGCTATGGCTTGAAGAGGACAGCCTGCAAAGCCTTCCTGTTCCAGGATGCACTGTGGGAGGATCTGTGAACCTGCACCCTACTCCAGCCCCCAAGCTCTGAGAGGCGGTTCAGACCAGCTGTGCTGCTGCTCACGAGGACCCACCTTGTGAGCAGCACGCAGCCCTGCTCCCTGCAAACGAGCCCGAGGGAGCAGCGGTGCAAAGGCAGCCCAGGAGCAGCCGGTCCCAGCCTACCTGCAGCGAGAAGGTCAGCGCGAGCTCGGTCTCCACGTGTCCACTCGGGGGCAACACGATCTCGTGGGACCGCAGGATGCGCTTGGAGCCCTGCACGGAAACAAAGTCCAGCACCGGGTGAATTGCCCCGAAGCCACCTCCTCTCACATCCCATCCCAGCCCTGTTTACTGCACACAAGGAAACGTTGTCAGGGATTACCAGAGAGAAGTGAACGGATGGGTCTGACCTTGTACTTCTGTGAAATATTAATGAGATGAAAGGGAGATATTTGACTAATAAAGATTTGGGCATATTTACTGTCCCTAACTGCAACAATGCAGCTTTTGTTCTGCCAAATCCCAGCATTGAAAAGCTGTGAGTCAACCCCCATCCCTGGAGTTGAAGTCTCCTATTTTCACTTCAGCCAATAGGTACAAGGCCCTTCGTCTCCTGGGTCTGGAGGCTGCAGCATCATGCTTAAATCTCCGGCGTCAGTCATGACAGACTGGGCTTTTCTTTTTGTGCACACACCCCTCCCTGGGGAAAATGCGACTTTAACCCATTTAAACAACTGCCAGTAGCTAGAGATATTAAAGGAAAAAAATCACTAAGCATCTCAGCGGACTCCGGAGATTTAATGTATCACAGGGCAACTTCAAATCAACCCTGTGTGTGGGCTGCCTTAGGCTAACAGAGTTACCAAGCTATTTACTGTGTGTGCATTTCATTTCGGGGACTGTTTGAAGGAAAACTAGCAGGAAAACATGACAGACTGCTGCCTAGCAAACCCTTCTGCATTGTTCAAACACAGTGGCAAGTTTCAGAGGTCTCTGGCTCAATGTTCTGCTGAGGCTGCAGATCTGGCTTTGTCCAGACGGGCTGATCTCCCAGAAGCACAGAACTGTAGCTTTCGAAAAAGCGGCATCTGGGAAATCAGACTGGGGGGTGGGGGGAAAACACCTCCAAGCTACATCCAAGGGGAAATGTGGTCTGCTCCATCAGCCTCAGAGAGCATCAGGAGATGAGACAGCAGCAGAGCCTCCACTACATCCCCTCCTCCCCAAAGGCACGGCTCAGGCAGCCCGAGCAAAGGCTGTGATCGGCAGCGGTGCCTCCGCTCTGCACAGCATCAGCTCCTCTCTGGAGACACTGAGGTGCCTGAGCTCCAGCAGATCTGACAGCACACAACAGAGCAGAGCCAGGCACCCAAGGGCTGTCCCCAGGACAAGCAGCACACGTGCAAGTGAAGCACAGCCAGCCTGGCCGCTGGCAACAGCAGCTGCTGCTCCATTTGTGCAAAGCTCCTAATAGCAGCAATCTTGCTTTACGGGTTACGCAACCAAAATCTAATGAAAGACCAAATATAGTTGCTTTTAAAAGACCGCAGCAGATAAACAGAGCAACGGCTCAGGAAATACAGCTGACAACTCTTTGAACATCTCTGCTCTGGAGGCTGCAAGGAAACATGGGAAATGCAGGTAAGATGCTCTCATTAGGTCTGAATTCAGTCCTCCCCTCTGGAAGGGCTCTGGTGTCTGACAACTCGCATGCAATTCCCCACACAAAGGCAGTCATTTGACAGAGATTGTGTATTTGATGATCCAGTACCACCAGCCTCAAACAATAGCCATGTCAGAAACCTGAGTGCTGGCAAAAAAAGCATCCCTAACAAAGCCTGTCAGCATCAGCATCATAACCTGCAAGCTCTGAAGCGATTTTTAATAGCAGGGCCTGGTGTGGAGAGGACTGCTCAGGTTCCAGTGTCTGAACACTGCAGCAATGCAGATCACAACACATACACAAAAAGGGAGATGAAACTCCCACATGTTAAAATTCCCTTTGGATCTGTGGCTCTGGGGCAAGCTTTAACCTATAGAAAGTGTAAGCAGCAGTAATCTGGACAGGAAAAGAAGGTCTTGCTCTAACAAAAGCTTCTGAGTTCTTCAACCCAAGTCTGGCACTCTCTGGGCATAGATCAGTCACTGACAAGCCTCAGGTGCTTACAGTGATGCATTCATCATCTAGGAGTACAAACATGTGGAAAGCTTTCTGCCTTGATAAGCAGTATCTGACAGCCTGGAAACTCACAGCAGTGCTTCTTCTGAGGTTCCACAAATCCAGGTGTGTGAAGCAATTCCCTGCCTTTCTGCTCTCTGCTGTGGGTGCACAAACCCCCTCCAACTCAGAGGGGCACATTTTTATCCCACCTGGATGACTCAGAGATGAGAGATACCAATTAAATCCTCAGCTATGTGTTTTTCCTTCCTGATTTCACTTTCCAAACTAGACTTTGCATGCTTTGACACAACCAGCTCTCTGCAGGGGTTTGCCTAGCTCTTCATTTGAAAAGCAGCAGCTTTTCAGCACAGTTAATGTTCTACTTATAGGTCTGCTAGGCTTCTCCTCGTTAAGCACTTTAGGGTTTGCAGTGATAGGAGCACGTGAGCCAAACCAACGCACAGTGGAATTGAGCCCCCTTCCTTCCCAGCCTGCCTCCAGGCAGAGTGACCTACATGGAGGCACCTAATTAAATGGCATAAACATCTGCTGTAAAGTGGGTTATTTACCTAGGATGACAACTATATTTTAGGAAAAGCAATTAGTCTGTACAAGCACCCTACAAACCCACTGACAAGCTTGGCTACAGATTCGATAGCAGAGCTGCCCAGCAGCAGAGGAAGGCTCAGACTCCCCCAAACCAAGACCCATTTACCAAAATGTTCAGCCCCAGACTGTTAAATAGAGAACTAGGCTTGGATTTAGTGCCAGCTCAGGAAGAAAAGGTGACATGTGATCTTTGAAGAGCATTTTTACATGCAGATAAGCTCATGCTGAGCCATCGGTGAACAACATTCTTTGCTTACAACAGTGAAATGAGGTAGGAGAGAAGGGTCAGGAAAGAGTCTACACAGATCCAGAACACCCTGATGGACTTGGGAAGAAGTCTGTGGATGCAACGCAGAAGTTGAAGAAGTCTGTGGATCCTTACACGGGGGTAAAGCTCAGTTTGGGCACCTGCCAATATTCTTAGTCAAACAACACAACTCTTAGAACTGGGCAGTAATTACCTGCATTTTGACAGCAATGACCCCGGAAATAAGCTCCTTATCCAATTCCTTTAAGACTACCAGTTTCTTTAATGTCAAGCTGCACAACCTGCAAACAGGAACAGAAGAGATACAGTTACAACCATGTCTGAAAAAGGAAAAGCTCTGATCAGCTTTTACACACAGCAGTATCCCAGTTTGAGGGGGAACAGGCTCCAGACACAAGGAACACACTGATACAGATGAAGACAGCAGAAATATATGAGGCTTCCTTGGCTTCTCAAGACTGAACTTCTCCAACCTTTCATAACTACAAGGAGGTGGACAGGAGGTGGATCTGTCTGATACAGACCCATGGCCACATGAGAGCCCCAGACAGGACTGGCCTCCGCTGACCACAGCCTGGGAACCCTTGCTTTGAGTCAGACCAAAAGCTCCAGGGTCAGAGGAATTAAATTCCAGCAATATGAAAGCATAGGGTCAATCTAATTTTAAACTTGTCTACAAGGCTTTCCTAGATTGTTGGCTTTTTCAGTTTCAGACTCCTGGCTCCCAAAGATCTCGCTCCCACCTCTTCTTTGTCAACCCACACATTCTTCTCCTCACCCCCAAACAAAAGTGCTAGCAAGTGGCTCAGGCAAGGGCCAGGGTAGCAGGGGGGTGGGGGGGGAGTGAAAGGAAAGAGAAAGGAGAGGACTCAAGTGGTGCCCTCTGGCCCTGGTGTTCACATGCCACACATACGCAAGTAAATCACATTCTTCACCCAGGCAATGCTACATTGTTCTGGTTCAAGCTGTTTGCACTTCTGCCTGCCAGCACAGGGAGCTTGGGAACAGATGAAATTCGGCCTCTGCAGCCCAGTTTAGGATCTGGATAACGGGAGCATGGCATCGGTGTTGTCACAGTTTCACAGAAGTTACCACCAGCTGGGGGAATTCAGAAGGCATACCCATAAACAAACTTCAGGCAAAGATAAACCTGAAGCCAAGGCAGCTCAGTTTGAGAATAGCAGAGGCCAGAGAAAATTGCTGAGCGGCCTGTAGTGACTAGACATCATCTGTCACACTGGCCAGGAGCCAGAATTGTCTTTGTGTCAGGTCCTTACTCCATGGCATGGGCATCTCTGGCCTCTGGCATGGAATGTTGGCAGGCATCAGCATTGCTCTTCTCAAACCCATTGCCGAGCTCCTTCTCCCAGATCAAGCATAACATCAGGGCTGTTCATGGAGGGGTGAAGTCCAGCAGTAGATGAGAATTAAAGAGGAGCTGATGCTGGATTTTGGCACAAGTGCCACTGACTGAAGCCTGCACATGAACTACAGCACTTCACATTGGTGCCAGGTGCCCGATAATGCAGCACTGCAAGGCTGACTTGCACCTCCATCACCTTTTCCACTGATTTGTCACAATGCCTGAAGGTAGACAGGATGAGCCTGAGTGCAAAACACCAGGAGAGATGCAGCTAAAGGCTCTTCCCAACAGGAGTGGGGGCAGATCTTGAAGCAAGTACTGCCAGTCTCATCCTGAAACACCCGTGGCTCTTCCTGAACTCTGGCCTCTGACACAGGGCCAGCAGCAGGGAAGAGTCAGTCTTACAGTCTGTACTCCAGCACCTCTCCAAACGTGTCCTTGCCAGCCTCTTCTCCACCCCAGCCCATGCCATCTGTTCTCCCTCCTCATTTGCAAAGCTCTTGTTCCTGCTAAAACCCCCAAAAACCAAGAGAAATAGAGGACTACAAGCTCTGTCCTTTTCAGAGCTTTGCATCACAAGACAGCACAACAAGAGATGCTGCACAAATTACCAAGAGGTAGAAAAACCAGGACTGCCTGGGCCTCTGTCCCCTCCTGTCCCCCTGCCAGCAGCTGTGTGCACTGGGAGTCAGGTGAAGCTGCATCTCTCAACCTGGAGCACAGGAGAGGGTGTTGGCTTTTCCTCTGCATCCCAAATGAAACAGCAGGCAGAGACAGACACACGTGGCTGCTGCCGTGAAGCAGCAGCAGGGCCAGGATCTGGAGGAAGGAGGCTGTGAAGCCGTTTGTTTTCTTTGTAACGCTGTAGCTGGAGGACAATTGTGCTCAGCTTGCCAAAACCCACAGAGCTCTGGCCAGTCAGGTGCTGAGAGCAGAGGTAGGACAACACACTGGCATTGTCTCAGCTGACAGGCAAGGAACAAAGGCCTTTTCTCTCCAGCCCCAAGCTCGAGGATGGAAAAGGTACGAGAAGAAACAATGGTGTTCTCAGCACACAGAGCAGAGCACAAGGAGGGCGTTCTGTTCTCCGCCGGGCATTCCTTCAATTCATCATTTATGAGCTTTGATCAAACCCTGTGGAGCACTTGCTGCTTGGGGAAAAAAAAAATTAAAAAATTAAAAGCCTCCTTTACAGTGATCAGAAAAACAAAAGCAGTTTAAAAAGACATGGGACACATCTGCTTTCTTCATCCCCCATTGCTGGGCTGCTGGTACTAAAAGGCACTTCATACAAAAAACAATGGAATGTTTATCCTCTCCATCGGCAGGGGGGAGGGTGTGTGGGGGATGGATAAAAATCGGTTTAAATCCCATCAAATCACTCTTACCCTCAACACACTATTTCAGTCTAAGTTGGCAGCTTAAAAATCAAAGCAATCTTCAGAACATGTGGCAGAAAGGGGCCATACCTTACTCAAATCACAACGAAAAGATAAATGCCAAGTGTGTCCCTTCCACCAGCATGAGGATCCTGAACTACTCACACACACAGGTACAACAAGGATCCGTGTGCCATAACTGCCTCTGATAACAGTGCACTTATCTCTCACCAAGCTTTTACTGTACTTCCATCAAGTCTCAGGGGTCAAAACAGGGATCAGCCTCACAAGCCACTTCTATCAACAAGCCTTAGGTTAGGTTAAACACTGGTAAGTTAAACAGAACAGACACAGGTGGAGTTGGAAAGACATGGAGAAAGAGCAAGGCTACATTTGGAAGCGTCTGATACATATAGATATGATCTCTGTGAACACAGAGAAAATAACCTAGCACACGCAAGGGGAACTGAGGAAGCCTCAGGTCTGGAACTGAAAGAGCCTGAAGTATTTTGAAAGCCTGGGACTGCAATTCAGGAGGTGCAGAGAAACCCTGCTTTTGCATGTTTCAGCAGTGACCTACAGGTGCACAATGAGAGTTCAGTTAGCAAAAGCACTAAGTTAGCTGAAGTGGACTTAAATAAGGACAAGGGAAATCTGAGAGTCAATATTTCCACCCTTTATTGAAGGTTCATAGTTGATTTCCCTGCCAGGAGCTCAGCTGGGTCCCAAACAGCTGCAGGAGCCTCTGTCTCCTCTGGTCACTCACGTGCCCCCACGGCAAGCAGGCACAAGGTAATTGCCTGGTCCTGTTCTCAGGTCAACAAATCATGAGACAGCTTAATGCCACAATAAAACTCCATCTTTTTACATCACTGCTGCAAGAACAGAGTTTTAAAGAGAAACCTCAAGGTGACCCAATGGTTTCAACTCGGCTTGCTAATGCAAGTTGTGCTGAGGAGCTTCATCAGAAGCCCTTTGCTTAAGGAGGCAGCTCTCTACAAAGAACATAACATTTTGGTAACTGAGATGCAGCAAACATGTCCAGAACAACCAAATAAAGTGTTGCATTATTTACTCACTGGATGTTTTGCTTTTGCATCCCTCTGAGTAGGAAGATCAGGAAAAGAAACCCCCTCCAAGAAAAAGTCTGCTTTGCTGAATTAAATGTCTGTTTCTCCACAGGGAGCACAGTAATTGCACCGAGACCTCGTTCACACAGAGACAGTTGAATCAACAGGAAGGAAAAATTAAAAATTAAAGACCTGCATTTTAATTAAACCCCACAGAAGTAAAGAATAATAACAGGATGTATCCACAGTTATAGTGGACTCCAAGTACAAGATAGGAGCTGGGGCAGGAAGACTGTAGTACACAGATACCCTTTGTTCAGGTTAAGAGCTGTGAAGAACTGTTCCTAGAGAAAGTGTTTCATGCCAGGAGCACTCTCCTCTGAGGTCTGAAAACTTCAATCAGCCGATGGCTATAAGGAAGGAATTGGTTTCCTTTAGGCCACTGGACAGTTTCACCTCATCCAAGTTATTTCAGCATTTCAGGACAGCAAGCAGCCTCCTAGCCCGGTGCTTTCAACATCCACGTTGAGTGTTTTGCTTTGAGCTGACACTTTACACCCACATCAGTCCCAAAATAAACCGTGAGCCACTCGAAGGAGAACTGGAGGGAGACACCCACCTACACACACTTGCCCAGACAAACAGAGCCATTCTGCACATAGCTACAGGCATGGAGGAGAGGCCGAGCCAAGAGCCCTGCACAGCATTTTGGGGGGACAGCTGCTTCAGGAAGGTATGGATGTCTGCAGCACACCAAGAGCCGGCTGCACCAGCAGCTTCTCAGGAAGAAAAGAACAGCACACAGCACATGGACAAACTTGCACAGGCACTTGCTGTCAAAGGCAGGGCTCTGTATCGGCCTAGAAGCTAGCTAGGGGAGAGAGCAGGGCAGAAGTACTGTCCTCTGATGTCACTGACACATCAGATTTGGGCTCCGGTCAAGGGCAGCAGCAGGAGCCTCAGGAAGATGCTTCCTCACTTTCCAAAGCTTAATGAGACAACTCCCTCAATGCGATCTAGTCCTGGTCTCATTGTCACGGAAGCTCCCAGGCAAGGTGAAATCAAAAGAGGAGGCAGAGATCAGGCACCCCAGCTTCCGTCATGACAGAAACATAACCTGAGTAACCTGCAAAGAAACCTAATAGTCCTTCATTCACATTTCCCACTAAGCTGACCTTTAATCAGCTGTTCTGGCTATAGATCCATTTGAGTAAGGTTTAAGCAGTCAGGAAACAATTGCAGAACCAGTATTTTCATTGTTCTTGTTCTCTAGGATCTTGAAATCTTTTTCCCAGCATTCATATAGAGAATTAAGCTCTTAAGATTCTGGAGACTAAGATCTAGAGAAATGCTGGAGCAAGCAGGTCTTGTTCAGCCAGGTAGGAGGATGGCAGCTTATTTTACACAACAGGTTCTACCCAGGACCTCACAAGGATACACATGTACAGCCAGACACTATCCTTTTATGGCTGAAATATTGTCCTGCTCACTTCAAATAAATCACATATATGCCTACTCCAAACTGAGCAGGCAAAAGAGGGTGGGTATGTTAAAATTCTGCAGATCTGCATAATTTTTACAAGATCCTAGAACTCCACATGGGCACATTTGCTACTTGATGTTATTATGACCAAGTAGTAAAGCACATCTGAGCTTAGATACTCTAATCCAGAGTAACAACTGGAAAATGCTGAGAGATGTCTTCCTTTAGTAGGTCAAGACATTGCTGGATGGCTCCACGGGACTCACCAGGGGCACAAAGGGATCAGGGTCCCTGCAAGCCAAATAACCCTGACTCACAAAGCAGAGTTTACATATTTCATTGGCACTTCTCATTTCTTAGTGCTTCAGTAATCTGGGAAGGAAAGGGCACTGAGACACAGTGCTGCTGGTGAAACACACAGGTCTGTAAAGCCAAACCTCCTCAGATTCACACACTCTTCAGGGAGCCAAGCAGAATTTCTTGTGGCAGTTGTGTCACACACAACTGTTCTGACTACCTGGCCAAGACGTGACGTGTTCCAAGTCACACCTGCAGGAATTCAGCCTGTCTGACACCAACTGCTCACCTCCAGCTACACACTCTGAACTGTACCACTGAGAAACAGCAGCTTTCTCTCCCTTTAGGAAATCATCTCAGGAAGAGCAGAGGTAGCTCTTCAAACATACAGGGGTAGCTCTTCACACATCTGTTGGCCTCAGTCAGATCTCAGTTCCTCCACACATTGTTACACATTGGTTTCTTACTCTTCAATTTGATGATTTCAAATCCCTTTATAGGGGGACTTAAAGGAAGAAAAAACCCCAACCACGGATAAAACAGGGATTAAATCTGTTTCTCAGACAGGCTACAGAGTAAAAAGGAGTCTGTCAAACTCACCTATGTGCTCACACCATGCTGCCTGCAAAGCCAGGCACAGGCACAAATGTAGTTAAATACATTTCTCCTGGTTTGCCTCTTCCAAACCCAGTCCAGAACAACAGGACTGCACAGCATCTTGATACTAAAGTGAGCATCAGCGAAAGTACCTGTGGTACTGATGAATTAGGTTTGAGCAATGTTTCCAAAGTTTTGAGGCAGTAGGAAGATGCTTTATTAGCTTTAAAGAATAAAGTCAGCAAATAATGAAAAGCTGATTCATGGTTAAGGCTCCTTTGACAGACATCAGGATAACATTTTCTATATTACAGATGACACAAACACATTTGGTATTTGTTGTATTCATTCAGTAGTAGCTGGAGCAGCCAGAGGCATCACCAAGGAAGGTGATGGAGGCAGACCAGGCACAGCCACATCCATCAGACCAAAGCTTCTGGCAGCTCTGGGTCTCATAAGCTGGCAGGAGACACCCATGGACTGCAGGAGAGCCCAGAAATGCCAATCTCCCATTTGACCACCTAATGTGCTCTGCCAAAACACCACTGTCAGGGAGGGAGAGCCTTTAGGATGTGGGCTGGACAAGCCATTTCTGTAGCTAGGGCTTCATTTCTCAGCTAGTCGGCAACAAAGCAAAGGCACAACCCAAAAAGTTTACATGAGCCAGCCAGGGTGGAGAGCAGCTCCCACCACACGCCTGACACATTGGCAAGGAAACAGATACACAAATGAGCAAATGAATCACGCCCTAGACAGAAAGGAGACTCAAAAAAACAAATCGGGGGTGGGGAATGAAGAGGAGAGACCTTGGCAGCCGGAACAAACCCAGCAGCCCTCCACTCCCTGGCTCACACTTGCGTGCCTTCCTTATGCAACCTGCCCCAGACAGCAGTGCCTGTCACACAGCAGACTGACCACCGGGATTGCCTATTGCAGGCATGCTACAGAGCACTCCCTGCCTGCCCGCAGCCCTTCCCACCTGCCCCTGAGCCCTCCAGGACTAGCAGGAGCTGCATGAAGGCGCCAGCAGCTGAGAAGGACCACTGGAGCAGAAGGCTTCCTGCTACGTCCAATGCACCTCACGGCGTGGAGCAGCACATCTGCCCCGGCCTGCAGCAGCATCCCCCTCCCAAGCTGCCAGTGCTGCAGCCGGCTGCAAGAACAAAGGCAGCACCCAGCCTTCCAGCACACACCCAAGGGAATCCTCCCTGCGGCAGGCAGCTCTGTTAGAGGTACCGTCAACGAGATGAAAGAGTTAAAGAAAGTGCCTCAAGGCACAGGTTTTCTCCAGCACCTGCCTTGCCCGGATAACCCTCACTCTCTCCCCTATCCAACACCTCAACCCCGAGTACAGCAACCCGAAACACAGCAGCAGCAGCGGGCTGGGAGCTGGAACATCTCCACAGCAACTGGGGCTGTCACAGCCGCACGTCACCGACTTCTCCGCAGCCGTGCGACAAACGGAGTGGCTCCTCCGACAGACGGCTTGTCGCTGCTCGCTCCCTCCGGAGCAGCCTGATGGCAAAGCCTCCCTCACTGCGGCTGGAAGAAAGCTGTTCTGCGAACAACCACTGCCCCAGCAGCTCCGCTCCCCAGGCCGGCAGGGCTGGAGTGCCGGCAAATTCAGAGGGAAGCACTGCATCGGCCAGTCTGGTTTAGTATTCATTATTTTCCTTTCGACAGCAGGAAGCACAGGTCTCCAAATACTCTTGCACTCAACTACTTTCAAAATGCCTGGTGTCGTTCTGCTTTTTGTTCCCATTCTGAACAGCCCACAGCAAGAGCCCGCTGTGCTCTGCAGACTCCAGTTCCCCACCTGGTACAGCACAGTCCCAGCCATGCCACACTGTCCCCGAGGCCTACAAATCTTTAGAGAAAAAGGACTCTGCCTCAAATATTCTGATCTTCTCCTTTGTCTGTAAATCAGCCATCAAGAGGAAAAAACAATGCCAAGAGGAGCCTGGACTTCAGGCTCATGCCAGAAGAGCCTGTACAGAAGGCTCAGTTCTGCTCAGGTTATCCATCACTGTGATCTCTTCAGCAGAAGAAAGTAGGACTAGGAAGCCTCCAGCTAGAAAAGCAGTCAAGGAAAAACAGATGGCTTCTCAGTGTACCCAAAGCTGAACTTGCTCTCAGGGCATGAACAGTGTGCCATCTCTCTGCCTGATTTCTCTCCACTTCGAATAGCTCCCACAACATCACCTGACACAGAGGCGAGCTGAACAACCTGTCACCCCAGAGACCAGACTGGCTCACACCATGGGTCACATCAAATTACTTCTCACTCAGCCATCCAAGAACTATTCCAAGCTCACTAGCAAATCAGGCACATGGCCCTCCCACTCAAAGCCAAGATCCTTATGCCATGCAATTCTTAAGACTTGGTGCTTCTTTGGAAGACAACATTTCACTGTTTCAAATAAAGAGACTGTCTGAAAACTGGTGTAGGAATTTTTTAAAATTAATTTTGGGGATGGGTTTTATGGTTGGTTTTGAACTTGCTTTTTCCTTTGCTGACCCATCTGGATCCAAGGCAGCAAAGCCAGGGCAGGTGGACCATTCCTAACCACTTTCTGTAACCTTAATTTAAACCAGCTGCATCAAGTACCAGTGAAGAGGCTTTTGTTTGTGAACTTTGCCACGTGGTCCAACATATACAAGCTGGGAGAACCACACAGCCATAATTTAGACTGCAAAATGCTGTTTGCTTCTTTACTGAGAACTCAGTGTCCTGTAAGAGAAAAGGCAGAGCAGATAGCAGCAGTGAAAACCATTGTGAACTTTGATGGTACGTTTGGTATTAGCCAGCACATCAATCAAATATGCAAAGCATGTTGCTGGCAGACTTGCTTTCAGGCTAGAACACTTCAGAGATCCCAGTGCCATTCCCACTGCAGCGAGGCTGTCCAAGCCTGCCACTCTGGCCTTCTTCCAGGCAGACATGTGCAGCCAGCCACTCCAACAGCCCTCAGAGCCAATGGTCTGCACTGTTCCTTCAATTGCCCCACGTTTAATGCTGGCTCCCTTCTCCCTTGAGTCCAGAGATGAATGGTCTCACAATCAAAGAAGTATCAAAATTAGTTACCGAAGTTTGAAACATAATTGTTTTGCACAATTCCCATTGTGCCTAAAATACAGGAGAACTATTTAGCACCCCAAAATATGATTTCTCTCCAGCATGCAAAAATAAAGAACTAACAACCTGAACTACAGGGAAGGAGGCAGGAAAACTGAAACTATAAACCCCAATGTATTCAACAGCAGGTCAGGAAGGAAGGTTAGGAGAAACGCCAGCTCCACAAAGAGCAATTTCTACAGCTCTATCAAACATCCTGTGTAATGCTCACAGCACCTCAGCTGTGCACTCTGATCTCTGAGCCCCACAGCTCTGCCTCACCTGTGCACAGGTGCTTTCACCGTGGGACTGCAACACTGGCAACCCATTTGTTCTCTGGCCACAGCTCAAAGGATGTTCCCAAATCAAATACATTAAAACAGTTAGAAAAGAAAGGAGGTTCTTTCCCAGAAGCATTTATTTGAACAGTGCTGGTTTTTACATGGCAACGACACACAGCTGACAAAGTAGCCTCCATCAGCACTAAATATAATTCACAAAGAACTCTAAATCCTGCCACTAAAGCTGGGGCAATCAGCATTAAACTTGCTGGAAACACTGATGAACAGCCCTCAAACTGGAACAAAACATTGAGGGTAGAGCAGCTGAAAGTATTGTCCCTTGCAGATTTGTCTCCCCAGAAAGGAAGGGGCAAACTGAGAAGAGCTTTCCAATATTAACAGCGGTCAAAAAAGGTCTGAAAATGCCAAAGCATTCAGCACTCCTTGCAAGGAAATGCCTCTGATGGAAGCTACATTGTGCTCCAGCACATATCCCTTCCATTTTTTCCATCAAATATTCTGGGCAGCACTTGCTCATTTGCACACTGTCTGCTCAGAAGAGCACAGATAAGCTGGGAAGGAAATCACCAGAGAACAGAAATAAGGGATCTAGCGAGAGTCTAAAAGCCAAACAGCTGAACACATTACCCCAGCTGATGCAAGAATGAGATGGCTGAAGTGAAACTGCCAGCACTGCTGCCAGGGATGGAACTTCAGCAGTAACCAGAAGCAGTATTTTACCTTCCAAAACCAGCTGAACTGGACTGAAAAGGCTCGCAGTGGGTGCAGAGCCCAGCGTGCTGCCAAGCACAATACAAGCTCTCCAAATACAGCCCTGAAAACTGCAGAACCCACCAAAAGTGCACTAATGAACAGAAACTGGGATCTTTTGTAGGTTTTAAAGCTGACCCGTGGGAGTGACCTTACACTGAAGCAACAGCAGATTTTGCACTGGCAAAGACTGCAAGAAATACCCTTCCCATGCCCTGAGGAGACAGCTGAGTGGGGAAGCTCCTGCAATACCAGGCATGGGGGACAGCCAGGACATGCACTTCCAGCTGGTTTGCAAATAGCTCAGATTTTCAGACCATTTCTGATCCCCTCTCAGTAAGAGCGGCTTCATTCAGGGAAAATCCCAGTCTCCAGGTGATCTCAAAATGTCTCTCAACAAAACCTGAAAAATGCCTTCCCCCATAGTTATGTCTCTTTACATCTAAATATACCCTGTATGCTCTAGTTTAAAGAATTGCTACTGAAAAAGCACTCGAACTCAGCACAAGGTTTTCTGTTTATTTTCTTCTCTGTAGAAACTCCTCATGACTGAGATTTCTCTGCATTTCTCATGGAAAAGGGAGAAAACCTGGCAACTCAGACTTTGTTTACACTCTTTTCTGAAAGCTAACATCACCTTTAAGTTTATCACAGTTAACCACAGTTTTTATTAAAGAAGTACAGAAGAATCCCAGTGCCAAACACTTGCAGTGGCAGGCAAAATACAGTGGTTTGCTCCAGAAAAACATTTGCATTTCCTTAATACTCTAAACCTCTTCAGCAGCCGTGGGAAGTTGAGCTGGCAAGCAGAGATTCAATATTATTTAGAGATTACAGTTCTTCAGCATTATTGCTGGTGATATTTCATTCCTGAAAGCAATAAGGGAGCAGCAAAGCAAACAAGTGCCTGAACTTGCTAGTTCAATTTGCCAAGAATATTTATTAAAACATCAGTGTGACCTGTGTAAGCCAGCAAAACAGTGGGCATTGAAAGACACAGGGCGCTCCAAGATACTCAGAACTTGTTCCAGATTCCTGTAGGATTTCTTTAATGTTGAATACAAGCAATAAAACAAAAAGCAATTTATAGCAATCATAATCCATTCAGTCCCCAGAACCTTTCATCAGGTCTGTGAGTTCCCACTGAAACTAGATTTATCACGATAAACTGTAGATGCTCTACAAAATAAGCAGACTGAGGTAAATGAGGCATGAACAAGCTGAATTTGAATGAGAGGCTGCTCTTCTCCAGCAGGATATTAAGGCTCACTGCAGGGAGGGATTACCAAGAAGCCTGTGCAGGAAAGAGATAGTTACTCCATTTGTGAACAAGATCACACTATCAGATCATTCAAGGAGACCAAACTCCACAGCCAGACCAGTCTCAGCCCCCTGGAAACATTCTCTTCTAATGCCTTTGCTGATGCAATCAGCTAATGCTAACATGACAATGATGCTAAGAGCAAGGAATAGATATCAGCATCATTTTGTGGTCAGTGCTTATGGATGAGGCATGGCACGCATGGAACTAGGCACACTTACTCAGGCTGTCAAAGAGCATTTCCATCACAGAAACAGCTGAGGATCATCAGTGGGGATGAGACAAGGCCAAAGTACCACAATATCAGGATGGGATTTATCCTTCATTTTACGTTGTCCTCACTCAGAGGGGACCACACTCAACCTTTGATTTTGACCACATGACTACAGCTAATATCAAGCACATCAAACTTTGCATCAGGGTCTATGGCTAATCGTACAGAAGAAATGTATTTATGCACATTATGTTTCCAGCACAATCCTGGTGAGCCCAGCCTCTCTAGAGCACCAGTGTAGATCTTCTACCACTTCCAGGGTGTTTATTTTGAGCCTTCATTTCCATCCCTGTGAAGCAAAGGTCTGCTCACAGCAAGCACCTTGAAACTGGCTGAAGGGAAACACTGGAACTGAAGCAGTGATAGTGGTACGACCATTTCACTAAGACATTGTGTGTTATGTACATAATTTGTTATGTAATCATACATAAATGTTCATCTAATTACAAACTACCAAGCCATTCTCTGTTTTCACACCTGAATCAGCAAGAAGACTGCAGACACAGATGACTCCCCATGAATGATCCTCAGTGGGGTCCTCTACAGATGTACCACCTCAAACACAGATTAGCTTCCACTCTGAACAGGTCCTCTTGGAGAGCTGATGGAGAGTGAATTCACTCACAGGAGAAAAGCCCAAAGTTACTCATGCAATAGCCTGGAAAATGTGGTGATAATTTTGGAACCAAGATAGGCCCAGGAGACTTCACAGGAGCAGCAGCAGTCTGCTGGCAAAGGACAGGGAACAGAGAAACAAAAGCCAGAGGAGCCTCAATTCACTGTTCAAGAGTCAATAACTGTGGGAGACAAGATGAAATGTTGAATTTCCAGAGATAAGGGAATTGTTTACATTAAACTACACCAAATTCTGCCACTGAACTGATTCAAGCCTTCTGAGCTGTCCTAGATATTGATAAATCATTTCACCTCATTGATAAACAGATGTTGGATCTTGGAATGTTTGAGATTCAGGCAGCCCCACAACAAATCCTGGCAGCACTGGGCCATTGTGACTGTAACAGGATACTGCGTGCCTGCAGCTTGCACTCCCTGGGCTTTGTCACACTCCAGGAAAAGCAAGGAATCACAAAAGCATCTGATGGATCCAAAGAGGGAAAGAGAGCTGCAAAAATTCTCTATTCAATGGGATGGCAGAGGAAAGCTGGAGCATGCAAGACTGGATATGATGCTTCAAATGTGAAGAAAACTTTTTTCTAACTTCTGTCTTTTATAATACTCCAGCTGTCATATGATTTCCCCAGTACAGTGTGGGGAGAGCAAAGGAAAACTCAGCTACATCCCCTTTTCTCAGGGACACATCTAACATATTTCCCCAGCATAGATCTTCCCTGCTCCAGATACTTCCTATCTGCACTCAAAAGTAGCAAGTGGTCAACACATTCTCAGAGCTTGGTAAAAATCAAAGTCAAGTGTTTTCAACAAAATCCTTTTTGTTACTGCACTCTGATGGCTACTGAAGCTGCCAACCTGTTCAGAAAGATGCTTCCACGATGAAGCATGAATTTTAAAATGCATTTGCAGCTGTGCATATTTCACTTCAATCACTCAATTGTGAACTATACCTCAGCAAGCCCTTGAAGAAAAGAGGTGGGCTGTCAGGGCGATGCGAAGGGGGAGAGAAAAGAAAGGAATTCCTACCAAACAAAAGAGCTCCAAGAAACTGATACAACTTTGCTGGAAGCTATTCCCAGCCCACTCAACATTTTTTGCTGTATACAGACATACCAGAACCCCAACAAGGGGCATTTTTCCCAGCCAAAATACGAACCATCAGCAAATCTGACCACCACCAGAGAGAAATACGACAACCTAGTGGATGCAAAGCAAAGCACAGTGAGATGACCTTAGAGTTGTGTAAACCCAAGAAGCAAGAGCCACCTTTGAGAGCTCACCGTGGTGGCAGCCTCACACAAGCACCTGCCCAGGGCCCAGCATGCTGCTTGGCAAAGCAGGAGTCCTGTTGGCTCTCCTGACAAGAGCTGTTTACATAAGACAGAAGTACACAGAATACAAAGCACCTTTCCAGGCCTCCCCAGAAGGCTTGTGAAGAACAGTACTTCACTGATGTTCACCAGGACATTTTACCGTCCGTTCTGCATTGCTTTTGGGACTGAAAGCCACAGCAGGAGCCAGTGGCAATGCTGAGAGAGGTCAGGACAGAAGGAAATGCCACAGAACACTGGAGGCAGCATGTGGTTGGGACATTGGTGGGGTCAGGCTAAACCTACCCACAACCCAGCATTGGACCAGGTCCTGTATCCAGTCCTAATGTGCAACAGTTTTCTTAATCCAGAGATCCCCTGGATCCCAAGTGCTGTGCAAAGCACCAGCAATCAAGCTACTGGAACCTGCAGGAGAGCAATGGTGCCAAGCAAACCAAAGCATGCAAACCCAGACAAGGCAGATGCGTGGTCCAAATGCATCAGCACGTGTGAGGAGAGCTGAGCACTTTGCACTGCACACATGCACAGCAAGGGGCCAGCAGCAGAAAGCTGGCTTTGAATGCAGGTGCAGCAGGAACACAAACAGCCACTCAGACATTTAGATTATGATCCTGGAACAAGGAAACAATTGAATGAACAATAAAAGCTTATTCCAAACGATTTTTAAAAACACCCAGCAGGACCTGCCATTTAAGGTGTCAGAAAAACAGAAGCATGCTGACTGAAGGCTGAACTGAGAAAATCCATTTCTGAAATCCCTTCTCCCTGGAAAAAGCTCCATGTGTTTGCTTGAACTAAGCACTATCCAGGTTTCTGATCCTCAGGCACATCCCCCGGTGAGGAGCCACCAAAGTTTTGTCTTAGTGAGCAGCTTTACACTTGAGCTGCTGAATGCTACATGTCAGGAGGAAAAAATCCTCTGATCTGCTTTGCTATCTGCCAGTGGCTGACTTAGATCCTCACTGGGACTGAACATGAACAGGCAAAGCTTATCCAAGTACCTGGAGACACTCAAAGTCTATTTGTGAAGCAAGGACAAAGTCTACACTAATGGTCTTCAGCTCTATTAAGCAAAATAAAGCAGAATCGTGACAGAAAGAAGATACTGATCCCCCCAGTCTGAAAGAAATTGGAGCACCTTAAATTCTGGCACACTCTGAGGCACAGCATGGGGAAGAGGTAGAAGAGCAAATAAAAGGGAGTTTGACCCCTAACAAGCCACTAGCAACATGAAATATATATGATCCAGTTCTTGCAGTTCTCAGCTTTCCTTGCAAATCCTTCATTTTGAGGCAGTGGGTGCAACTTGATCAGGAAAGCAGCATATCATCTTTCTACCACTGAGAAAGCATGCAGATATATTTTCATTAAAGAGGTTGATTTGGAAGGATCCTTTTGATGCTGAAAACTGCCCATCTGAGAGGAAGAGATCACAGAGGAAAAGCTGCAGGACAGCCCCAAGAAACTCAGAGCGAACCCTGCAAACCAGCAGGCAGATGGAAGAGCAGAAATGGGAGGAGGGCAGGATTAGAAGTGCTATAGATTTATGATAAGTGATGCTCTAACAATAGCTTTCTTTTAAGAAGGAAGCTCTTCCTGCTATAGTTAATCTAGTTAGCCTGCCCATACTTTCATGCACTGGGGAAGGACTGCATACAAGACAGGCAACTGCAGCCTCACGTCAAGTAAAGCCACCCACTTCAAAGCTCATAAAATACCTACCCAGTAACATGGACCATGGCAGAGGGGAAAGAAAGAGCTGCTCCCCTCAGCAGCTGTCAGGGGCTGTTCAGGGGACATGTTCTAGCCTTTACATGGGCTAGATGTCCCAGAAAGGTCTTTTTCAGCCATGTTTTCCATTTTCATAATTTCTCCCCACCCTGAAAGGTCATGCAGATGAAAACATCAATTTAACTAATGCCAGATGGAAGACAAGTTAAACCATATGAATCTTTGCTGATTATATAATTACCTTCATTTCTTGCAGAAACATGGAAATGCTTACAGTCGCTGGCAGATTTTGTACATAAACAAACATTTCTAGGCTGTTTGTACTTTAAAGAAATTAAGTCCACATGGTTTTGACCAACTGCTCCAATACCACGTGACACATGCATGGGAAAAACAAGCCTGAATTTGAAACTATGGGTATCAAATAGGAGGTTGCAGACAACCATCTTCCCCAAGAGCCCAAAAATACTACTTTTTTAATGGGCTCATCAACTCACAGTTATAGATTTACTGGATAGAAACTTAAAATGATTTGCACTCAGTGTTAAACACACCAAATTATTTTCTGCAGACCTCAAGGTCATTTAATTTACCTCTAATGAGCCTCAACACATCAGTGAGGAAAAGAGCACTGAAACGTTCAGGCTCATTTGCTCCTGAGCCAGAGCAGTATGGCAATGGGCAGTGTCAACAACAAACACACCAAACCACCAGAACAGGTGACTTAGGCAAAATCTACAGGGAAACCTCACTTGTACAGGAAAGGACAGCACTAAGACACTGCCACAGATGCAGTTCTGCAGGTCTGACTATAAAGCCACAAGCAATTAAAGATCCACTGCACAGATGCCGATTTCTCAATGGAGCTGGTTGTATTTGTAGGTGTCCCATTAGAAGCCAGGAGCACATGTTTAAATTTGCATAAGAATCGGTGTGAAAGATTCAGTTACATCCCCAGCAATCTCCAGTAGCTTTGGTTACACAGTCAATTACTCAAGTTAGAAAGTGTCTATTTGACAATCTCACTGCAAAGAACCCAGCTCCCAAAGCCTTCTTCCCACCAGAGCCAAAAAAATGGGAAAGACCACCTCCACTCCAACCATCTCTTCACCCTGACTCACTCTGCAGCTCTGACAACAGCAGCCCCGAGCTGGAGAACACACACAAGACTTTGGACCACCCAGGGTTTATAGCACAGAGCTAAAACACCAGCCTCTAAACAAGGGGCTGGACTTCTCCTCCCACAGTCATTCAAAGTAATTTCCTTGGCCCGAAGAGAAACTCCACTGTATTAGAAACGTGGTGCAGTGCTGGGTTAAGTGAGTTACTTGCTCCATCCTCACCTCCTCACCTGCAGACTCTACCTGCACAACTATTTGGACCATCATGCAAGGCACAGCAGAGAACTGAACACAACCCACCTCCTCACCTCTGCCCCCCAGTGAACCTCCACCCTGATGATCCACTTTACCATGTGAACTCTCAAATGACACAAGGCAGAAGGTGCTGGCAAGCAGCAGCACGAGTGGGTAGTTTACTAAAAGCTACCAGAAACACCAGCTTTGGAAGAGCAGGTAAAAGCCACCTCCAACCTTTACCTGGATGGTGTCAGGACAGTACAACAGCTCTGTACACGCCTGAGAGAGCTCTTCAGGGAGCAAGCTGCTGGAGCTGCTGTAACTGGCAGAAGAGGTAAATGCTCGTGTCTTACACCCCCAAACATGCACTGCACAGATGGAACAGTAGGAAGACAGCCCACAGCTGGGAGACAGGCACCACAACAGCTCTGCTGAGAACAGCAAGGCCCCATCTCTGTTACACACCACTGTGATCACACGGCTTGAGGCAGCACTGAAATCAGGACACACACGACAAGCTGAAGTGAACACTGCACACATAAGATCTGGGAAGTTTGCAGGACTGTACTGAGATTAGACACCCATTTTCAGCACAGCCCCTCCAGAGGCAATCAAATCAAACTCCAGCACACCCTCCAGCTGAAGTGTGCAATCCCTGAAGAAACTCAAGACTGAGTGACCTCAAACGATCCTGCTATATTTGTAAAATTGTTTAAGGAGATGTCCTCCAACAACCCTATGACTTTCATAGAAGCTACACCGCCAGACCAGCTCCCGAAAAGAGAAAGAAATCCATGTCTCCAGCATAGAAAATGGGGTTGATTTCTGAAGACCTAGGCCCACAATTCCAAAGCCAAATGCATCCAAAGAGAAAGCCATGTCTCCAGCTGGTCCAACAGAACCTTGCGAGCTGTTCACTGACATTTCAAGCTGATACAAAGCTCTCCAGACTCTCACTTCTGTGATTTCAGGGTGTACTGCAGAACTTCTAAGTGGGCAGCAAACTCTCTGCAGTAGAAAGAAGGCTGTGCTCCTCCACGGCTGGCACTCAGCAGCTGCCAGGAAAGCTACGAAATATGGTGATGCACTAGCTGGAAAAAGTCATGTACTAAATGGAAAGGAAGGCTGTGAATGGTCTCATCCTAATGGTGAAACCATACATAAATGAATAGGAGACCACACTGCTGTGTGAAAGGGCACCTTGTCCACCTCACTGTGTGTTCCCACTTCTGATCTAAGACACCTGCTCATGGTTTTTTTGTTTGAGGTTTTTTTGCAGGTGGGATGAGCACTGCAAATTGCTTCTCATTCCCAAAGCAGCAGAATGTCCGTGCAGGTCCCTCTGACAGAACATTCTGGTAAGCAGCTGCAAGAAAGGGAACTGCATCGGCATGAAAACCCTGCATAAGCTCTTTCATGACAAGTCACTGCCAAGCTACGATCTCATTGCTTTAATGAGAGCACCCAGCAGAGCAGCGTGCTGGAAGGCACAGGCACCATCAGCCCCGCACCAACGATGCGCCCCATCCCCACAGCTGTTCCCTCTGCCTGACGGCTGCTTCGTGCTCCCACACAGGACAAGCCTAGCTGGCCACAGCAGCGTGCCACCAGCCTGCCACAACAGCAGTGACAGCACGGGACAGCACAGCTGGGGCTCTCAGCAGAGAACTCCCGGTGCCACCCAGCGCGGCAGGAGCCAGGACACGCACGGGATGCGGCAGACGTGATCCCGTGGATCTCCGCCTGGCTCTTGGAAGCTGGGGCGTATCCGCATTAACCACGCTCTCCGGGCAGACTGTCCTCTCAGCAGAAAGGGGATACAGACTTATATGGACTATATATAGATAAGGCTTCCTAAGAATCTCCCGATGGGGGTTATTCTCTGCTCTAAATCTAGATCTGGCCTAACGCCTGTTGGGAAACACGTACCAGACAAGCGCATGTGCAAGCTGCAGCTTGTTTCGGCCATACATGAGAGCCCTGCACTAAAACCCCTGAAACAGGCCAGAACCACGTTATGAGCTCCATGGTTTTCCCAGGTCTCCATTTACAGCCTTCCACGTGTCCCCCTGCAGAGGTAAAGACACCTTTAGCAATCTCTCTCCTGCACATGCTATTTACTTACTAGCAGTAAGGAGCACCTCCAAGCCCTTGCACCACAATGGCTTTGTGGAAAAATAAAAAGAGCAGGAAAAGATTTTGAACAATTGAGCTCAACAGAGCAAAGGGATCTGATGAAGGCAGACCATGTCTTTTTCAGAAGATTTTAAACAGCAAAATAAAGTGCTTTCTTGAGCAGTGAACATGTTTCATTTCACCCTGCACACATAGGCGTACCCTTCATGCCCTGCTCCTTCACAGCCTCCCACCTTCACATCTCCACTTCTCCCCAGCAACGCATACTTAAAAAAAAAAAACAACAAAAGGTCACCCTGAATCACCAGGTTTGTTCCCTTTTTTTCCTTTTTAGAACAAAACCAACTACCTCCCTGAGGTCTAGAAGGACCTGCAAGCTATGTAGGTTTTGGTTAAACACCAGCATTCCCCCTTGGCTATTGCCTTTCACTTTCCTCCTACAGGCTCCAGAGCACCTGACTGCCAAAAGAGCAAACAAGCAGGAGAGGGGAGTGGGTTTATCACTAGACCAAACTAGAGCTCAGGGAGGGAGGTCCCACATGTTAGAGCCCTGGGGGAAAAGTGGCTAAGCTGCCATTTCCCAGCAACAGCAAAGTGATCACATTTATTTGATTGTTTGGATGAGCCACAGCAAAAAACAGGAAAAGTTAATCAAAAGCTTGCAGTGCCCAGGTGCTGCTCCCTGCCCAAACTGCACACACCATCCTCGGGGCATTTCCCAGCCCATTCAAACACTGATGAGCCAAACAGTTATCTCTCCAAACCAGTACAAAGGCTATGGATGGGGAGCACACTTCACACTACATCAAAGCTGATATTTTATGCTAATCCATCTGCTTACAGGAGAACAAATGCTATTTTCCCTAACAACTCTTCTGAAATCAGATCTGAGCAACCATGCACATTTCAAACCCTTTTGAAACATCACTGAACCAAACAATCTTATTTTCAGTGCAAAAACTCCCAGGAACAGCAGCTCAGTCAGTAACTTCCATAAAGCACACAACCCCCAGGCACTGCACCCAAACCACAGGTGCTGCCCTACATACCCCGAGCCAGGTGGGCACCTGAACACTGTCTGGCCTGCAGACCCCAGCTTTGCTTTATATTTTGCTTGGTGGAGAGCCTCCACCAAGCGGAAGGGACAGCATACAAAAGCTGCTCCCAGTTCTACTTTTGCTGCATACTTTAAAAATTAGACTGCTTTCCCACTGGAGCAGGGGAAGCATTTGAGCTCCTGATCAAAAATAGTTATTGCCCTGCAAGTAAGTGTGCTGGAAGGCAGCCTGGCCTGCAGACTGGCAGCTGCTAGATGAGAAGGAACAAGGAGGCCACCTCAAAAGAAAGGCACAGCTTGTGACAAGCGACACAGCCACAGAGAGCTCTGTGGGAAAGGCTGAAGTGGTTCTAGAGGAGGAAATGCTTTCCAGACTGCAGCACACAACCAGAGCCCGTGCATCTGTTTTCCCAAACAAAAGGAGCTCATTTCTTCTTCACCTGGCGGCTCTCCACTACCGCTGCACCCAAGGACAGGGTCTACATGTGTGGTAGGCCCTGGATTTTTAGGGATCCCTTCTCCAGGGATACTGGCTGCAGCAAGCAGAGCACGCCCATCAGAGCTCTCCAGGCAATTCATTATTTTAAACAAATGAGTGATTAGCAAGGATCCACTCTCTCCTAGTGAAGCTGGCTGCATGCCCTGCAAGCCTCCACATCGCTGTACAGTATCATAATCCAATTAAACCTCACCATGATAGAAGCTTCATGCTATCACATTCAATTAGCCAGTTAAGCCTCTTATCATCTGCACGTTAGGATCCATTCAGACTGAAAACTCCCCCAGCACTGATTGGGCATCCTTCAGCCAGGCAAGGACACACAGATGTCCCATCTGGAGCAGCAGGAGGACCGTACAGCTTAGGAAATCCATACTGCTGGCTTATATGGAGGTAGAAACACAGGAAAAATAAACCACAGTGACCAGTTCCTGCCCACTCACAGTTATGTGCTGAAGTGACTCGCTCCCCGACTTCCCAAGGAAATGGGTCAATTCTGAAGGAGCTCAAGGGGCCCAGAGGAATGTCAATGGAAAGGCAAAGGCTATAGAGGACCTGGCAACACAGAGTCATCTGGCAGCCTGCCACCAATTCCATAGGAAATACCCTCCCTAGAAGGTCTCCGTAACGGTGGCAAAATTTGGCCCAAAAGAATTGGAAAAAGCTGCCAAGATGTGACGCAAATAAAGCCAGTGAGCAGGCCAGCTTCCTGCGTGAGGCCAAAACACGGAGCGCTCTTGGAAAAAAGAAAGATTAAGGGTTGCAAGGAACATAATGGCCTCTTGTAACAGCTGAGTTGTTGCTTTTCTTTTCTTGGCAGAAAAGAGGGATGTGTGGTCGCTGGTTGATTAATCTATTATGCAAATAATTTCATAGCTAATTTGATACAGCCACAAGCTTGCCACAGAAACTGTCCGCCTGCTCAGAGCTGATGAAAGGTGAGGCATCAACGGCTCCTTCAACAAGAGCTTTTATTTCCTGGACAAGCAGCTGCAGGGTCACCTCCTGCCAAGCAGGGCTGCAGGAGCACAGGCCAGACCTGCCAGGGGACACGAGGGGAAGATGCTTTGGGCACCCTCACTTAGTGGAAGGCAAGGAAACAGGCCTTTCAAAAGAGCAGCCCACTTCCTTCCACTCCACCACCCTTCTGCACTGGGCACGCACAAAGCATCCAGGTGAAAACCATGTAAAATCCCATCCAGAGACTTTGGCTAGCAGCTCTGAGATTTTAAGATCCGTTTCAGAGCTGTTCTTGACATGCACAAGCTTCATCTTAAAAAATTACTCAAAATAGGTCTCACTGGAACTCTGACTCCAACAAACCACTCAGCCTCTAGACAGAACACTTCCACTGAATAAGACAAGCATCCAAGTTATATTCAGCAGGATCATACAAAGTGATAGGATTTATATGGGGAACACTTCGTGATCACATGGGTTTGATGTTTTCCCCAAAGACCAAGGAGAAGAAATAGGATGTTCTAGCTCCAAAAAGAAGGGTTGATTCTGGCCACTGCACTTTACTCCAAGCAGTTTATCTCCATTGCTCAGTTGTGGGTGTTTTTCCTCACGCATCTCACACATCCAGCATCATCTCAGTGATATTTTTAAAGCCTGTCCTGTGCCCTCATTTGTATTCAATTTCCTTCTGAGGTAAAATATTAGGCATTTCATGCTATTCAAACAAAGTCAAAACAAAGCCTCCAAATAAGCACTTCTGAAATGTACCTAGTCATCTGAGTAATTAGACATTTTCCTAGTTCCAAATGTACTGAAAATCTATTGTCAGCTCCCAATGAATGTGCCAGCAGTTATCCTAACCAGGAAGGGTTCTCTCCTAAATGTTAGCATACCGACAGAATAGAAGGTTAAGATACATTAAAATTAACATCTCTCCCTACCTAAATTAATCAGTGTTTTTAATGATGTAGCATCACCTGATCATAATTATTACTCCAGCAAGTTGTTCACCTCTCTCTGATGACAGGGTGCACAGTTGGCATTGTTCAAGCCAGGTCAGAACATGCTCTCACTGGCCAGGAGAAGTTCCCATTCCCATTGCAGGCATGCATCCTTCACACCAAAGGGCAAAGTGTTCCGCTTCTGAGTGAATTTGTGGCAAATCCTCATGGGGAAGAGTCAGCTGTGGACTTCATACAGGCCACAAGCACCTCAACATTCTGCTAGCAGAGGGAATTACCATGTATGGGTCCAAACCTGCAGATTGCTGGAGTGGGTCCATGCCCCAGCAGTCCTCACTGTGTCCCTCCTGTCACACATCTGTGCTGCTGTCACCCTTCCATGCTCACAGAGCCCTCCGCAACTCATCAGCCCACAGGAAGCAGACAGCCAGACAGGCCAGTGGAAGAAGATAGGAGCTGGCAGAGAGAGAGGAGCACATGGCCTGGAGCACAAGCACACTGTTAGGATCCACTCAGCTGCCCTGAATCCGAAATCTCACCCGTCACTTTCCATTGCCCCTGGGGATGTCCGTACCAGGGCTGCTGTGAATGTCCAAGCGCTGCACAGCCATGCCACAACACTGAGCAGTCACATCCCTACAACCCCAGCCTCCTGGGAGTCCAGGGGATGTGTGTGGAACCCCTTTGCATTTCCTCATCCAGCAGGCAAGCTACAGAGATGAGCCAACACGGGATATGCTCAGGCAGTGCCAAGCCAACAACCCCAGCCCTCCAGCACTGCCTTTGCACTGGTCTGTTCCACAGACTTCCCCCTTCAATCCCCCGGGGACACTGGGTCACACCTGCTCCATCCACATCCAGCTTGGTTGCAATCCACTTTACAGTTCAAAGCTTAGCAGCAGCTCTTACAAGTTTGTGACGGTTAATTCAGTAGCCTGAAACAAAATCCACTCCAAATGGGAAGAGTGGCTATTGCTGCCTTCCCTTGCTTCAGCAACCCCCTTCAGCAAACCTTTCCCTCCAATACCTCTCTTCCTCTGGACAACCTCCACATGGTGCCATCTCCTCATGAGACAGTACTGCATCCTGCCATTCACTCCCACAGATTCATCAAAAGATCGGAAGGTAAAAAAACTGACACCAAAATCCATAGAACAATTCTTACTTCCACTCTCTCTGTGTGAGGAAAATGAGAGGAAAAGGTGTTGATTCTCTCGCTGCCATGCAGCAAGAAGATCACTCTCAGTATTTACAGGTGGTAGGGAGAATTTTATGTAATGTAACCTTCCTCAAAGGAAAGTCTTTCAGTGTGCACAGAAGAAAGAAACAGCAGGAGAGGTAGGCATCTCTCCCTTCTGGTATGCAGTGGATACGCCCAGATAGTGAGACATTTTGAGTCACATTTCTGGGATGACTAAAAGAAAGTAGCTGCATTTCAGAAATGCTATGGTCAAACCTCCCAGGAGCTACGTGTGCTGAAGAATAAATCATGAAATCACTTCTGGATTCTCTTACTCCTCTGCCATCTGCAGAACAAATGCAAAACACCACCTCACCTCATGTTTCACACTAAGCACACAACTGCAGAACACCACCATGACTCTTCCCTACTATTCTTCCTCAAGTTTAGACACAGCCTTCTCACACAAGGAAACTCCATGGATGCACCAAGGCAGCCTTCCAGATTTTGCTGACACCCCACCCAAGCTCAGTGGACTTTCAGTAAATCACCCACCAGAGTGTGTTGAAGCACACGCACATCCACACAAGGCCCTACACTTCAGCACACACCTACACAACCTAGAGCAGTGCAGGCACAGACCACTCCAGGCACTGCTTCCACCCAGCCTCTCCTGCTCCAGGCTATGGTCAGAGAAACACCTTAGAAACAAGCTAAGATTTACTGAACCAAAAAGAAAAGGGAAGGAAGCAACATTCCCTCCCCAAGCACGCACTCCTCTTCGTGAATCTTCTGACTTTGTGCCAAGTTCAAATCTCTTCTCCGCTTGGGAAGCCTGTCCTGCCAACAGAAACCCAGAAGGGAACTGGTGAAAATCTCAGAAGAGGCCAGGGCAGTTCCACAGTGTCTGACCACGCAGCAAGGCCCACTCTCCTCCACATCCACCTCTCACATCCCAGCAGACATTTGCTGGGACAACAAGCTCACTTGGGATATGGTTTCCTATGCAGATTTCATTCTAATATCTCTTGCTTTAAGATAAAAGACTCTTAAATGTCATTGCCCCATAGTAAAAATCATCACCATAGGAATTTAAAAGGCAGAGGCAGTGGCATAACTTAAAGGTTTCCAAACCCCTGCTTTCTCTGACAGAAAGGTCTGCTGCAAAGCATGATGATCAATGATCAGGAACAGCAGCACTGACTGCTGCAGAACTTAGTGTTTGCCCAGCACACACTCCACCATGCCAAGGACCGATATCCCCACAGAACCTGCAACCTCAGCTGCTCCTGACCTCACTTTGCGTTAACAAACCCACCCGGCACCCACAGCCAGGACTGCAGCCTGAGCCCAGCCCCTGGGGGCACTCCATGTCCAGCAGAAAACTCCACATCGGTGGAAAGACAGGTTCATAGGGTTGGTGGCAGCAGATGCAGCAGCTGGATGGCAGCTTATCCCCCTGGCTCGAGGGAAAAAGGGCACCCAGAAAGAGCAAGCAAAAGTAATGGCAACAGCAGGGCCGACAGCAGAGGGATCAACCCTTGCACCAAACTCCCTCAAGCAAAAGCTTTGTTCCTACAAGGTCCCAAATGCCCCAGCTCTTCCATCAGTGCCTCAGGGCAGGCAATCTGAGCACATTCATCATCCCCTGCTTCACAGCTTGCTTCAGCAGTTCCAGACCTTCCCCCTCAAACTCCAGTTCTGCCCCACCTGCCCAGATATCTACACGTGCATTGCATTCCCCACATTCCTCCAGGCACCTCAACCAGCTGCCTCCAATCTGCTGCCCACCACCATTCCAGCACCCAGGACCCACCCTTGTGCTCCCCACCCCCTACCACATCAAGGCAGGGTCGGTGTCCTTACACTACATTTTCTGGTCATCTACAGATCTGCACATGCCACATGATTTGCAAACAAGCAGGCTATGTTGTGAGCTCGTTTGCAGATCTGCAAATATCAGCATAAATGATAATGCAGAATGAAAAGTCCTTGACAGTGTCGGACATTTGGGCTTTTATTTGTTTAACAGCCACTGTTACAAGATTGGATGGGATAGAAACCCAACTGCCTTCCTGCAGCAAAGGGTGCAATGGAGAGAATTGTTTTCAGAGCCCTCGTGTCCTCTGCACAGCAGGGACAATGCCAATCACACTGGAACCACAGAATGCTTTGGGTTGGAAGGGACCTTCAAAAGATCACTTAGGTTCAACCCCCTGCCAGGAGCAGGGACACTTTCTTGTCTAGTGCAAAAATAAAAAAGCACCAACTGCTCCTCCAACTATTCCCATCCAGGCAACAACTTCCACAGCAAAGGGACTCCTTGAAGAGGGGTGCATTCCCCCGGGTGCCAGACCCTTTCCAAGATCCCCCGTTGCCAAAAAGAAAGGTTGAACGAGACACAAGCCGAAAAAGTTGCTGCCAGAGGCGCTGCTAGCACAGATAAACTGCTATAAACCCAGATTACCTGCAGCTGCAGGACTCAGGTTTGCTTCTACCCCTCTATCTTCCTCCTGCCCACGATGTCAGATCACTACGACTGTGGGCAGCGTTTATGGTAGCTACTCGTCCCTGCAATACAGGGGCATGGCCACCAAGTCCAACCTGCTATGTGGATGGCGCAGAAGACAGAGGGATTTGGGGGGTTTGTAAAGCTTGCAGAGCTTTATGTTCCTGCCAGGTCAGCCTGATGACTCCTTTCTGCTCGCTCGCTATGTCCTCGTTTAAAACAAAACAAAAACCAACCAAACAAAAAAAGATAAAGGGAAGTGCTTTAAAGATTTGTCTCTGGCACGTTTAAATCTTCAGAGGCATTCTGTTCTGAGCTAGGCTTGAAGAGCGCAACATTTATAAAAACTAAGAGGAATGCCTGCCATGCGGGCTAAAACCAGCGCAGGCAGGGACCACGGCCGCGTGTTTACACACAGCAGAGGCAGGGAAACAGGCGAGACGGGGAGAGGGCGAAAAACCATCACTGGAGAAAGGGATGCGCACCCCGAGCCCATCCCTGCGGGGCTCTGCCCAGGGAAAGGCGCCGTTAACACGGCACCCGCGGGGATGGCGGGGCTGCGGGAGCGCCACAGCCTGCCACCAGAGGTGGGCCCGCGCAGGGGGCTGGCGAGGGGACACTCACTGTGAAGGTGACCCCCGCACACACCTGACACAGACGGCAGCAGCCCCCCGCCCTTCGCAGGGTCGGGAGTCCTGCACCGCCCGCCATCCCACAACCCCCTGAAGGGACGGGAGGAGCCGTGCCCGTCACTGCGGTGGTGCCGAGGGGTGGGAAGGAGCCGTGCGACTGCGGGGAGGACCGCAGAGGTGACGGGAACGGGGATCGAGGAAGCAGCCGCGAAGCTGGGGAGGAAAGGGGGTGCGGTCCGCGCCCTCGCCCGCCCGTTACCTGGGCACGCAGCTGGGGCTGGAGCCGTCGATCTCCCAGGTGGCGAAGAGGTTCATAGGCACGGGCCGCCCCAGGGCCCCGGTGCCGCCGGGGAAGCTGAGGCGGCTCCGCTCGGCCGCCGCCGCC
>WBNO01000168.1:187991-203399 GCA_013400575.1 Peucedramus taeniatus
CGGGCGGCGGGCGCGACCATGGTGCTGCTCACGATGATCGCCCGCGTGGCGGACGGGCTCCCCCTCGCCGCCTCCATGCAAGAGGACGAACAGGTGGGGCCGGCGGGACGCGGCGGGGAGGGGCCGGTGTGTCGGTGAGGAGCGGGCGGGGGGCGACCCACCGGGAGCCGCGCAGTCCCTTCTCACAGCAGGGCGGCTCTGGCACCGGCGTTTGCCTCCCGGTGATGGCAGGTGGGACGGGGAGAGCCAGGCGGTGCTGTCGGGCTGGTCCCGGCAGCCCCGGAGCCCCCCGGGGTGTCTCAGGTACCGGCCCAGCAGCCCGCTCTCCTCCCTCCCTGCCTCCTCAGTCAGGCCGCGACCTGCAGCAGTACCAGAGCCAGGCGAAGCAGCTCTTTCGCAAGCTGAACGAGCAGTCCCCGACGAGATGCACCCTGGAGGCCGGAGCCATGGCTTTCCAGTGAGTACCGGCGGGGCTGCGGGGATCGCGGCGAGGGCTCTTTGGGTCGGGCTGAGGGTTTGTTGGAAACGGGGCTGCCGGTCAGCCCTGCTGCAAAGGGAGAGTGTGTGAGCTGTCGCTGCTTGGCACAGGTGTCTGGCTCTTGGTTTTCGTCCAGGTTCATGGGTCTGCCTTTGCTGCAAACAGTACAGGTTCTGTTCCCTCCCTGTTCTTTTGTTTGTTTGCACTCTCCATTATGTCTTCACTGCATCTTCTGAGCGTCCTGTATCTTGTCTTTAAAGAGATCTGTCCTTGTACAGCCAGTGTGGCACTGCCACTGTGAGCTCCTGCTGCACAGGACTGTTCTCTCTGTGCCCTGTGAGAGCTCAGATTTTCAGCTTTTACAAGCACATCGAGCATCTCTGAGTATTCCTATTATTGTTGTCTTAATATCTGACAGACTTCGTTCTCTCATCCAGTAAATTCAGTCTTATTGTAGCTAGATTTGTTGGATGTGTTTAATTAATTTCCTTAACTCTTTGGGAACTCTCGACTTAAAAGCACTTTTGGCATTCTCCGGTAGTACTCTTGCAAGGCAGAGTACTAATAAGTACTAATAAGTACTTTCCTTATTTTCCTTTGAAATAAGGAAATCTTACAGAGGTTGAACATCCTTATTTCTTAATAGCAGGGGAGGTGGAGAGGCAGGGTAACAGAGGGGGAATTGACAGTCCCTGGAAGGCAGGAAAGCTTGTGTGTGAGGAGGGAAATGCTTCTTTCTGTGCCATGTCATTACCTGGCCGAATAATGCTTGAGCACTTAGTCAAGAGCCTGCCAGGAATCAGAATTGTGCCGTGACAGGAATGCCTGCTGGAAGCCTCAGAGCTCAGGTGCCAGGTGAGCTCTCCAGGCAGAGTTGTGCAGCTGTGTCAGGAGCATGCCAGGATCCCCCCCTTGGCACCACCGCTGCCGTGCCACCCTCGGCAGGATCCCTCTCGGTCTCAGGTGACTCCCAGTGACTGGGTGTGTCTTTATGGTTGGGAGTGGGAAAGGTGGCCTTTGCATGCAGGACAAGGTTGGCTTCAGGCCTCTGCTCCAGCAACAGGAGCCCTTTAGCAAATCTCCCACCCCAACCCTTTTCTCAGAGATTCAGCAGCATGAAGAGATGGCAGCTGGAGTTTTTTGGATGGGCGATCTTTGGCAAGAGCCATGAGGTATTGAGGGAGGCTTTTTTTGTGGTTGTCTTACATCTGCTAACTGTGGCAAGATTTTAAAAAAAATCTTTTCCCTGGGCTTCTGGTTGCCTTTGATAGGGAGTTACATTGTCAAAGGATGGCCCTGATTGGCCTGGACATCCTTATCTCTTGTTGGATTTGGGTGTTGTTGCTGGAGCTAAGTTCCAAGTGCTGTTCTTCCTCTTGCTTTTTCTATAAGTTAAATCTTCACAGAATTTAAAAACTCCCCAGTTTTTGAGTGTCTTATTGGCACAACATGGGTGTAGCTCTGCCCGGCAGTGAAGCCTTGGGAAAAAGCCTCTGTAGATCCCAGTAAATCCCTTCTTGAGTTACTTCCATGATGCAAGCAGAGAGATGTCTGGGAAGGTGGCAGCACTTGCCCGGGAAATGAAAGCCTCTTAGTGGTAGCAGTTCTGACGAGGAGGGAAGGCTTGGGCAGGCTTGTTTTCCAGCTGTCTCAAAGGAGCAGCCAGGTTACTCGTGGCTGTGTTCCTCCTTCTGGGTTGAGTTAGTCCCTGGATAGGTTTTGCTGGCCACTGACAGTTGCTGCTGCAGAGCACTTGCTTCTGCCTCCTTAGAGGTAGGATATTACAGCAGGACCTGTGTGAAAAGAGCAATTTCAGGTCAGAAACTTTCCTCTGCAGGAAGGGGAGGTGACAGGGGAATTTGAGATTTAGTCTAAAATAACGCTGACCCATGGCCGTGCTGCTCAGTAATGCAGCACACCAATCTTCTTCTGCCAGATCAGAGCTCTGACTGCTGAGGGCAGCACAAAGCAGGACAGAGCATTCTATGGGGGGAGTTAGCAGCACGGCCAAGGGTATTGCTGAACTTGCTGAGGTGCTATTGAACATCTTCAGCTTCATCAGTTCAAAGCAGAGCCGAGCCTTAACTGAAATTTGAAGTTTAAACTGTGAGCACTTGGGTGATTTCTGTCAAATACTGTGCCAAGGTTTCAGCTGCAAAAGCTGTGTCACCCTTTCAGCAGCAGCACTGGAGGTGTGCAGGTGCAGGAACACCGACAGCTCTGCTGTGCTGTCAGGTGACCTTTGGCTGATGAATGGCTGAAGTGACTCCTACCTGTCATTTAAAAGCAACCCTTGGCCTTTGCCACTATTCCCAGGATAAAGCTTTCCTCTGAAAATGTTCAACATGAGTACGGGAGACCAACTGGCTATACTCTGTGCAGAGTTAACAGTGGCAAATGGCCCACATCTGCCCTTTGTGTGAGGACATGCAGGCAGGTGCTGTGCTGAAGCTTGGAGATGCACACAAAGTATAAAACTGAGAGGCCCAGCTGTGCAGGGACTCTGGTCTGAAGTTGACAAAATTGTCTGAATCTGGGGCAGAGTGAGGTGAGCTTGCTCTCTGTGGTGCTGACAGACCAGCTTTAAATCCAACACACTGAACAGCACATCAGGGAGAAGCAAATGGGAAATGCAGCTGAAGACCTCCAGGCAGGACCAGCTGGCCCAGGCAGAGATAAACAGAGCTGTGCTGATGGGACACGTTCCTCAGAGTGCTCTCACCTGGAGAGTGCTGCTCCAGCAGTGCTGTCAGAATTCCCTTCTGACACTGGTTCTCATTTCAATAGATGGGCTCAAGTCTTGCTAATCACGGCAGTGGTCAAATCAAGCTCTGGGTGATGATCTTTAGCAACCCCACTGTGGCAAGCAGGTCTCCAGGGGTAAGGGAAGAACAGAGGGTTGATGGTGTAGTGTAGGATTAGTGTGGGCACTGATGCAGTCCAAGCTGAGGAACATAAAAAGGACCAAAGGCCATGGGCACATGGGGCATGCTGTGGAATGGATGATGGCAGCTAGAGTTTCTTGCTTCTGATTGGGGTAAATCAGTTGTTGATTGAAGGCTGCCAGGGTTCACACGCGGGCCATATAGAGGCAAGAGAAATGGATACTCCTGAGCCCAGGAACAGGTGAGGATGGTTAATTTGAAGGACATGGCCCTGCTGGGGTATCTGGAAAAACAGTGGGGAGTGGGGTGAAGTTGTTTTGTAAACCTGATGTGTCTATTAACGAAATTTTAAGCTGCTTATTTTACTACAGTGCCCTCAGGACTGGATAATTTCTTTAATACACTGCTAATCTTTATGCTAACCAGACTAATGCTTAATGGCATTATGCAGAAAGTCAAAGGAAGGTAACCTAAAAGTAGCATTCACACTGCACCCTGAAGAATATAGATAAGCATTCAAAAGTGTTTACAGGGCTGTTTACTGTCTCTACCCCCTTGGTTTTGGTGTGAGTATTGTAGCCTTTATTTTTATATTGGCTAAGCGAGGAGGAAAATTCATTTGGGAATACGGAGCAGCAGAGTGACATAGTGAAGCCTAAATAATCTCAAGGTTGGTGGTGGGTTGAGAAGAGGACCCAGTGTGCCCTCAGCTGGGGGGCAAACCAAGCAGCTTTACACAGCAGCAGGTGTGTCACTGTGTGCCTTGGAGCTCCCCACCTTGCAGCCAGAGAGTTGGTGGCATGGTCACACCTGGCCATGGTGAGCCCATAAGGTCACCAGAACCCATCTAGCACCAGTACCCCTCCCCAGCTGCCCCTGTGGTGATGCATGTGCATAGCAGCACCCCTCCAACAAGCTGGTGGTGGTGGAGGAAGAGGATACCCAGCCCTCTGAAATGGAGAGGGACAGCTGACAGTCACTGGGTGCCATCCCAGCATGCTGAGACCAAACTCCTGTGTCTGTGTCCTTATCTCAGTGCTTCAGCTTCCCATTTGGGGGCCTCGGGTACTTGGCTGTGCTGCCAGTTAGAGATGTGTTGGCCGCCTTCCCCTCTACTCTGCTGGCAAACTTTCTTGTGCTCCCCTCCTCCTGACTGCAGGGTGTTCTCTCTTTTATACTCCAAATTTACAACTCTTTTGTTGCTGGTATTTTGTTAAGCTAATGGTATTCACAGGCCAGCTTTTGTTCAACTGATGACAAAGCCCAAGACTGTTGGCATGGGTGTAGGGTCTGAGGCTACAAGAAAATTTATTTTGGCTAAAGAAAAGATAAGCCATTGCTTTGCAGAAAGGTTTACACTTGATCCAGACATAGCAAACCAGAAGTTCTTGTACCCAGTTGTCATTCCCTCATAGAAGTAAAGGCATGCAGGGTGGTGTTTGACAGGATAGGTTTAACATTGATTGATTAATGATCTGTCTGCCATTCTTTTAGCTACATCATCGAGAAAGGGGTGTGTTACCTGGTCCTCTGTGAAGCTGGATTCCCCAAGAAACTGGCCTTTGCATACCTGGAAGACTTGCACTCAGAGTTTGATGAGCAGCATGGCAAGAAGGTTCCGACAGTCTCCAGGCCCTATTCCTTCATTGAGTTTGGTGAGGTCCCTCTCCCTGTGGCTAGTCAGGAAACTTCTTGCTGGGAGGGAGCAGCAGCCATGAGATTCTCTGCAGCTTGTCCTATGGAATTGACAGCTCAAATTCTTCTTGGCACTAGAGACACGGGTGTTCTGAGCAGGAGAATAGAGAAGTGGTATGGAAATGGTGCATGTCCTTAGTTTCAGATTTCCTGCTCTTAGTCTCTTGGCATCACTCCAGTGAATATTTGCATGCAGTCTTCTGGCTGTCTCAGCAGTGCTCCCACTCGTGCAGCCAGGTTGCTCTGTGTGAGGTGAGACTCCCCCTGACAGCACTGTCTCCTTCCAGACACCTACATCCAGAAAACCAAGAAGCTCTACATTGATAGCCGGGCAAGGAGGAACCTGGGCTCCATCAACACAGAGCTGCAAGATGTGCAGAGGATTATGGTGGCCAACATTGAGGAGGTCTTACAGCGAGGAGAGGCCCTGTCAGGTACTGGGAATGGCCAATGTTTGGCACACAGGTCTGTCTCCTCAGGCAGCTGGGTGGGCAGAGTGTCCTGAGGGAAAGGCTTGACCCTCCTGAGAAAAGCAGTGAACCCATCAGCTTGTCCAGCTGAAATGGGTGTTTCAGCTGGATCAGCTGTATTCTGAAACAGCTGGCAGGTGCTGGTGCTGCTGTGGGGAGAGGCCAGCACCTCACCAGCTTGGGTGGCTCTCATCCCAGCGGGACAAGCCCTGGAGCACTGCAGGGGGCACTGGGGACACTGCCACGTGAAACTGCTGCGCTTCCAGCTGCTCCAGAGAAACTTGTACCCTTAATGTAACATTTGGGGAACATTCAGTGAATCCTAACTCCTCTCCCCTTTCCCTTGAACAGCTCTTGATTCCAAGGCCAACAACTTGTCCAGTTTGTCCAAGAAGTACCGCCAGGACGCCAAGTACCTGAACATGCGCTCCACGTACGCCAAGCTGGCAGCCGTAGCCGTGTTCTTCATCATGCTGATTGTCTATGTGAGGTTCTGGTGGCTGTGAGCTGGCCCAGCCGTGGAAGAGGGAAAGCCAGTAGCCTGGCAGGTGGATGTGTGCAGGACACTGCTCATGGGGGGTGTGCATTAGAATCCACACAGGACCATCACCTTCACAGGAGTGTCCTGGAGTTGTTAGGTGACACCTGGCTACTGCATCTCTTAGTGGAGCCTAACAATAGGTGTAAAGGCTTGTTGACTGCAGGCTTTTCCTCTGAGGCAGTTTGCACTAGGATACTGCAGAGTTTGGCCTCCCAAGGTTCTTCCCCCTCCTGGGGCACTCTGGGAACAGTCAATCAGTGCTGTTTAGCATAATCATATTGTACATCCTCCTGTTGAGTAGCTCTAGTAGGAACTGGACTCTAATGAACATTCCTTGTGTTGGTAATGTTTGCTTTTTTAGAATCTGGGTCTGCAGTTATTTTTCTTTCTTTTTCAAGACTCCCCCGTTTGCAGGCAAATATTTTACTGTACATAAACCAGCTTTCACCTCTGTCAGAATACCTGTTGAGTGTTTTGTGTCTGACATCCTGGCTTGTTACACTTTAAATTGCTTTAGGAAGAAATGGATGTTAAAATATGCCTTAAAACACATTCTGTCCAGTCCTAGGAGGGGCAGTGGAAGGCTTCTGTATTAACTGGTTCCTGCAAAATTAAACTCCAGGTTTCTAAGTGTCCACACTCCCTCTCCTGACAGCTGTGTGTGACAGTATGTTTCCACATGAACAGGGTGTGTAATTCAATGCTTTTGGAACGGGCACACTGCAAACTATGTCAGCACTCTCTATTTTTCCCTTCTAGCTGCAGATTCACTACATTATTTCCTTCCTTTTTATAACTGTGCTTTCCTTCCGAAATGTGTCAAAACTGCCAGCATTTCATCTCTGGGATCCTTGTTTTCTTTCTCCCTCTTTCCCTCACCCAAAACAACCAAAAAACCAAAACTCTGAATGTTGTTGGGAAGAAAAGGCAGTGTTTCTTTAAAGAACACTTTAATTTTACATGAAGGATTAGGATAACTTCAAAACAGTGGAATACTTTAGAAACACACCTCTTTTACCCGTGGTCACCTTCTCCCTACCTCACTTGGGAAGTTGAAACTGTAGGTGAAGAAAAACTCATTATGGGGCAATAGTATAGAGCTTCTTCTTTCTTATGGGCCAATCTCTATATCACCAGTGTAATGTGATTTTTTTTTACAATTTTTTTTTTGGTCCACCTGTGCTGAGAATAACATTTTAGCACTCAGATTTTGGTTTTATTAAAAAAAAAGAGAGAGAAAAAAGAAACCCCACAGCTTAGGCACTCTGCTGCACTCAAGTGTCTGCCACTTGGTAGAGAAGGCAGGTGGTGTCACAGAAGGAAGTGTCAGGACTTCCCAGCACCTTTTATAAGCACATAACCTTGTGTAGTTCTGGATGTATAAACTGTGACCTGGAAGTGTTTCCTGCCATGGGATGGGAAACACGGTGTTGTCCTGTCTGGGAGTGCTGCCCACCTTGGCACCTTGTTGGACTGGCAAAATGCAGTCAGCACTCGTCCACCAATGAACCCAACAAATCTGAGCTGCCCTATGGTCTAAAGTAATCCGGTTTCTGCATGATGCCTCTAAGTGTTACTTTGTGGGTTGCTTTATTATAATTATTATGATTATTTTAAGTCCTTTTAAGTGGTGTCCCTACCAGGTGAATGTCCCAGTGCTGTAGGTCTGTGTAACGTAGGTGTTGGAAGGTCTCACCGTTCAGACACCAGCCGTCCGTGGATTGTTGTGATTGAGGGAGGTAATGTTTCTGCAGCACAGGGCAGCTCAGGGAGCAGCTGCCTCCTGCAGCCCCAGTGTCAGCAGTGAAATAAATGCTTCTGAAAAATCCCCTCTGCGGCGTGGAGTGTCCTGTGTCTCGTTCCTGTGACCTTGGGGGATGCTTTCCTTCCTTCAGGGACACAGGAGGGTGAAGACCCCACAGGTGGAACCACCTGGGATAAGGGCTCCCTTTTGGAACTAGTTGAAAGATGTGATCTTGACCATTTTCTGCTGGAGAAGCTGTGCTTTGGTTGTAGCAGAGGTCTCCCTGCTGGCACATCTCTGCTTGTTGGCAGGCAACCTCCTCGGCACGGGCAGAATTTTATGGGGACAGTTTTGTGGCCATGCTGTTCGTAGGGGCAGCACGAAAAGCAACACAAACTAGGAGTGAGTGAGTGGGGTGTGTATCTCCCCATGGGCTGCACCAATGTGAGCAGGGCACGGAACTGCAAGTGCTGCTTGCCCAGAGGGATGACGAGGAGTCCTCTCCCGCAGGCCAGCGTGGGGCTCCAGGGAACACCTTACAAGCAATTTCCTCGCTGCGTTCAAATCACGGAGCCTCCTTTTGTTCCTCGAACAGGGGAGGGGTGCTGCTGATGCTCCGTGCGAGGGAGGTGTGGACAGGGTTTTGCTTTGCTGGGGTCTCTCTGCGCCTCCTGCGCAGCGAGGTGTGAGCTCAGTTTCTGTCCGGCTGCCCGGGCAGAGGGGAGGAGAAGCCGCCGCGCTTTTCTCCGTGTGTTTCACGGCGGTGCTCTCGGCTGGGAGGGTCCCGTCGCAGCAGGGGCTCGCTGCCGGGTGTGGGTGGCCGGTCCCTGCTGGCACGGGGGTCGCGGTGCTCTGCCTGCAGATGGCAGTGCCTGCGCGGGGCTGGGGCGCGCTGCGGGGCTGCGCACACAAAGGGAGCTCCTCCTCAGGGCACCTCCGGCTCCTTGCCATGCCCTGGCCTCCCCAAAGAGCCGCAGCCTCCCCGTGAAGCCGGGGATGTGCCTGCGAGGGCTCCCGGACCAGGCTGTGCTGCCTGGCTTCATCCCACCGTGCAGCCGGGGCGCTGCGGCCGGGACAGAGGGAGGTGCTTCTAGCAGGGCGTTTGCCTGTCACCTCCTACCCAGCACCTTTTCCATTTCTGCTTCTGAGGTCCCCCTCTGCTTCCAGAGGCTCTGAACAGCCTTTGTCAGCTGGGCATTCCCCCAGCTGCTGCACCTGCCCCCCTCAGCCTGGCAGACGCGAGGGGTTTTGTCCCGTGTGGGGCACACGCGGAGCAGAGAAGTGGGACCTGGGAGCGCTGCAAACTCCTGGCAGCTCTGTAGCACCTGAGCCCCTCCTTGGGTGGGTTTAGAGAGCGGAGCTGAGCTGAGCTCTCCCTTCTCCCACTGCGTGCCCATTGCCACTGGGGAAATATTGGCACGGGGTACAGGCAGAGTGCAAAAGAAAAGACGATCGTACAGGGTGTCCCGGGAGCTGCTCTGCTCATCGCGTGAGCACAGAGGTTAAAAGCTGTTCGTTTTGGCTGCTGACACCCCTCAGCTCAGGTCCGGGCACCCCTGGGTGTCTTTGTGCCTCAGACCCAGGGTGGGGTTTGACTTCTCCCCCTGCTGCAGGGAACAGGGGCTGTGTACCAGGGACATGGCTGTGTACCCCCACTGCCCACTGAGGGGTTTACACCACTGGGCACGCCAGGGTTGGGTGAAGGGGGTTTCCTCCCTGAGTGACGCAGCGAGAGCAGACAGGCAGAGCTGGTTCCCAGGTGCTGCCAAACCTGCCATGGGTGGGGCACGAGTGGAGAGGAAGAGTGCAGGAGGATGGCAAAAGCTGGCTGGGTGCTCAAGCAACCGTGCCAAATATAAACCAGGTCTCACCTGGCACAGGCTGTGGCTGCTCTCTGCACTGGCACCACTCTGGGAGCAGGAGGGTTTTGGGTTCTGTGTTGACTTGGGCACCAGCTGCTTCTTCTGCTTTGAAGCAGCTCCTTGCACTTGTAAATCCCTCTTTTGACTAGGTTTTGAGAAAGATCCAGTTCCAGCATCTTTTCCTCTGGGACCCCAGGGCAGTCTGGCCACAGATGGTTTCTGGAAGCCGTTTTGCCATGGGTGAATGTCCCAGTGGTGTGAAGGGTTGTGCCTGCAGCACCTGCCCAGAGCGCTAGACACCAGGGAAGTGCTTGGACAGCAATGGCCAGGGCGTCAAGGCTTGAAGTTCAGCCTTTGAACACTGCAGTCCTTGTTCTCCTTCCCCATGTGGCCAATTTGAGGCTGCCACAGCTCTGGAGGGCTCTGAATCCCAGCAGGGCCAGGGAGGGATGTCCCACAGAGCCAGGCTGAGGGGCTCGGGAAGTCCCCTCTGCCCTCCACGCTTTGCTGTGTTGCCTCAATGTGACCTTTTGGAAAGGTGGATGTCGATTTTCTGCCACCCAAAATGAAGGCTTTTCCGGGGGCGGGGTGCTGGGTTGCCAGCTGGCCAGGGACAGCTGACTGTGGGACCAACCCTCCTCCACTGGCCTGAGTCAGCACCACATCCTGCCCCAGAGCACCCCTGAGCTGTGCCATCTCCCCTGTCCCCGGTGATGCAGCTGTGCTGCTCCTGAGCACCCGGCAAGCCCCAGGGCAGGACTTGGGTCACCTGCCTAGGTCTGACCCCCTCGCCACTCTGTCCCTGTTGGTCACCCCAGACCTGAGGTCGCCGAGCATCCTGCACTGGGGAGAGGTGGGGTTTGACTTCTCCCCCGCAGATTCCCTCCTGCACTTCCTGCACAGTCTCTGGTCCGTCTGCCCACGTCTTCGTGGCTCCGCTTTTGCTGGAGCAGCCATGCCACCTCCCCTCCCCAGCCTGTGCCCTCCTCCCCCGCCTTGTGCACCCTTTGGGTGCCCTGCAGGGCTGCCCCGGGATTTGCCCACAGCTCTGAGCCCTGTCGAGCTTCACACGGCTGCTCCCAGCTGCTGCATTCAAGTCTGAGCTCACAAATCCACCGCAGGGGATAAAGCAGAAGTTGGGGAGTCCCTGCTCCCCGTGCCCACCCCAGCGGGACTGTTGGACCCTGCCAGGAGGCTTTCTCAGAACTCATTCATAGCTGCATGCAGCAGCCCAGTGCAATTGTGAATCGTGCCGCAGAAAACCCCTTGTGACTGAGCCCCAGTGCTCTGCAGGGAGATGATAAACCTGTTTCCTCTGACACTGCTTTTTCTCTATTTTGTCTTTTCCTCCCCTCTTCACCCCCACAGCCCTGTGGGTGCTCTCTGGCCACCCCAGCACCCTCTGCTTCCCTGGCACCCTGCCCATGCTCACTGCAAACGGGATTCCCCAGCCCCACTGTGGCACAGCACCCGGAACAAAAGTGCACCCTCCTTGTCGGCCACAACTGGGGCCCCCCAAATTGGCAGCAGGGACAGGATTTGCATAGAAGAGCAGAACAAAATGTGCTTGCAGCAGCTACAATGACCCCAAATCCTATGCACCAGGACCTGCATGGGTCCCTGTGGTGCCTGAGTCTGGAGACCCTGAGGTGTGTATGGCTTCTCAGAATCTTTCCTGGAGTTTCATATTCCCCCCTTCATAGCCATGAGCCCCTTGCAGCTGCGATGGCATCTTGCCCCAGGCACCTGCCTGGGGAGAGGAGGGAACTCTGGAGGTGAGGAGGGACTGGGTAGCCTCTGGCACAGTTCGGCTGCAGAGCAGCACGAGGCTCTTGCCTGGTGACAGGAGGGACATAACAGCATGTCTGGGAACTGAGGCCGGGCTCTCTGTCCCACAGGAATAGGAGGAAGCACCTATCCTGCTTTTCTGTGCCCCTACAGGCATGGGGAGCCCAGCTGATGTGCTGTGCCTGTACAGCCCTACCACAGCATGGCACCGGCTTGCGTGGGCTGTGCGTGCACTGGGGGAGGAGTGGGGTTTGCCTGCGGGATTTGCCTGCTGCAAATCACTGCTGTAGCTACCTAGAGGCTGCTGGTCAAGAGGAGAGTTACAGATTCCCGTTTCTTCAGCCGGTCCTGGATACAGACCCAAAAAAGGGAACCCAATGATTGTGGTGAGCAGCTGCCCCCTCCTTGAGCCACGGCCATACCACTGTGCCAGCCATCATTACAGCACTGGCTGTGACCTGGAGGGTGACCACAAATCCTTTTCTTGTTCCATTGCGTGCCCAGAGCCAGGGGCATTTCGGGAGCTTAATGGCCACTCTGTAGGTCAGACCAACTTTGGTAAAAGCTGCGCAACTCCATCTGCAATTTAAATACTCCAGGGGCTGCTGAGAGCAGGCAGCTGCGGGTAAGGCAGAGGGTACAAATTCCCCTGGCGATTAAGCAGCAGAGGCGGAACAGGGAGCCCAGAGCATTCCTGCAGGGCTTGATGCAGGAATGCCTTTGCACTCCTCTGTTTCTTTTTATGATGAGGCTGGCTGGCAGGTAAGGTAATCATGGCATAAGCCAAGTCATGTGGATGTTAAGAGTTTGCAGATGAGACACAGGACAAGCTATTTGCAGCACAGGCACAAGGCTGCCAGCCCTGAGGATTTGTTGGAAACATCTCTCCCTGCTTTTCCTAAACCTCTTGGCTGCTAGCATCTTGTAACAACAAAAGACCCTCAGCTCCCATTTTAGTGGAGTTTCAGCTTTCCTGATCACAAAAGAGAAAGCTGGAACATATGACTCAAGCATTTTTGTCCTAAGGACCCCCAGATCAGGGGCAGGTTATCTGGGATAAAGGCAACGTTTATCTGGGATAACATAAAACCAGGGATGTAAGACAGGCATTAGGATGTGGGCTGAGCTGAGGTCTGAATGCCTAAACCACCATCAATGTCACTGAAAATTAATGCAAGAAAATAAAATTTATTCTGAGCAAGCCAATAAAAAGCTGTTGAAATCAGCAGTTCCTCCAAGGTGAGGGACAGAGAAGTGCCATGGTCCTCACTGGCCAGGTACAGACATACAAAAAGCACCTCAGAATGTTCAAATGCATTTTGCCTTCTGTGAGAGGAACAAGGGTGAGCACTGCAGAGCCACCAGCACATCTGCCTGGCAGAATTCTCTGGCAGGAGAGAGGTGAGGCATTTGGGATCTGGGGAGATGCTGCCCCTGGGAACTTTCTCTCTGAGAAAAGTGCATGGATCCTCTGTGGAACCAAAATCACAGCAGAGTGAGACTGAGTGGAGTCACAGGGAGGGCCTGATCTCCCAGTCTTTGTCAGACAAAGTGCCAGGATTTCCCTAATTGCTGGAGCCGTTTAAGTGGACATGGAGCCTGTTCAGCTCTCCTAATCCCTCAGCTGGCATCGCTTCCAGTGCCAGAGTGCACCCAGCCCTGTGCCAGGCACCCTGCCCGACCAGCAGCTGGGGCTTGGTTCCCACACCTGGGTGAGACACTCCGTGGGCAAAGAGGGGCAAGTCATGGTCAGAAACCAGATGGAACTGCAGGAAACCTTGCCAGAGCCCTCCAGTTCCAGTGTTGGCTGCTGGTCTTCTCTGAGTGGGAAACTGGGGCTGAGGTGGTGTGTGGTAGGGCTGCATGAAGACAAAGCAATGCTAAAACACATTTCTAACTCCTCTGTAAAGGATTTATTGCTTAACGACAGGATGAGGAGGATAATGGGGACCCAACTGAGGAACGTTGGTGTAGGGACACAGTGGGGCACCTGTCCCTGTCCCCTTTCTGCTCTGCTCTGTGCATTTGCTGCTGGCACAGGCAACTCAGCTTGCCAGGGCAGCTGAGAGAAGCTTGGCCCTCACCTTCCTAGCAGCAAAATCCTCTCTGTCCATCCAGATTCAGTCACTCCCAGCCTCTATCATGTAGAGGACCCACTGATGGCTGCTCTCACCCCTTTTATCTCCCCAGCAGAGCTGTCATGGGATGCTCTCTCCCATGAGCAGCTGAGTCCATGTGCACCCATGAGGCCAGGGTCAGAGCAGAGAGAGAGCAATCAGCAGGTTCCCCAAAGCTGCAGCAGGGAAGCAACACCTTCCTTCTTCCTGGCTGGATTCTCCCACTGAGCCTCAGCTGCCAGCTGGAGCTGCTTGCTCCCAAGAGCTGTGCCAGGGAGACTGTGGATCCTGTCCCTGCACTGGGGCTCAGAGGCTTGTGCTCGGGCCAAGTGAAACAAAGTGGAGGATGAGCCACTTCAAGGTCAGGGGTGATAAGTAATGCTCAGCGCTGAGGGGAGCTAGAAATGGCAGCTTGTGGTGAAGCACCAGAATTCCTCCTGAATTTGCATTCAGGAGAACATACCCAAACTCTTGTTGTTGTAGACACATTCCCTTTCTGTCCCTCCTCAAACTCCCAGCTCGCCTTTGTCATCATTTTAACTTAAGTGCTGGTCAGTGCCACCCATAATTAGATATATGGGAAGTTTTGGGGCATACTGGGGGTCTGGCCTCCACCTCAGCAAGTAAGGAGCTACAGGGAGGGCAGTGGGCCGGGAGCAACCCCATGGAATGGCCATCATGGCTGTGAGGCACAACTGCCTGCCCACGAGCAGCTGTTGGAGCAGAACGGGAGGCTCTGGCAGCTGTGCAGGATGGAGGGGGACTTGTCAAAGGGTTGCACTGGAATACCTGGAAAAATCATAATGGGGTTAGGGCACTGACCGTCCAGCCCCATGCTCGGGAGGGACTCCAGGATCTGGAGAATTACAGGCGGAAAACAGTGAGGTTTATTCATTGCCCCTTCTCTCCCCCAGACCCGGTACAATCCTGCCTTCACGGGCCAGGCTGCCGTGTCAGCACTGAGCACAAAGGGCTCTCAGTCCTCCGGAGCCTGAACCGGGGCAGAAGGATTTTTAACGCTTTAAATGATAGCCGAGGACTGGGAGGGATCTTGAGGCTGAATCCAGCTGCTGTCCTCCTGAGACCTCTTCCATGGGAACACAGGTCTCCTCCCGGGCTTTTGCAGCAGGAGCAGCTGTGGGGGTGAGCCGTGGGGCAGTGAGCTTGTCCGTCTGCTCCAGAAGGTCCCCTGCTCACTGGGGTGAGCCTTGGTGCCGAGGCTGGTTTTGGATTTCCCATCCCGATGGGCACGCTCCAGATCCCTGCCCAGCAGCTGCCTGCGCCCCACATCTGAGCAAAGGGCAGCGCGTCAGGTGGAGAGCCCCACTGTCCTCTCCTGTGGGTACCTGCCACCGCCGCCGCCACCCCACTGGGGCACAACGTGTCCTGCTGCCCTCACTCTCCATTCCTCCACCCTTGCTGCCATCCGCTCCTATCCCCACTGCCTCCCATCTTCCGTGACCCTCGCGGTCCAGCCTCCCGTGACCCCATCTCGACTGCTCCCTATCACGCCCATCTGCGCACTTCATCCCCACTGCCCTCCATCATTTCCCATCCCCACGGTCCAGCCCCTCAGTCCCCATCGCCCTCATCGCCCCCAGCCCGGGGTCCAGCCCCGCTCCCTCATTGCCCCATCTCCCCCATTCCCGGGTCCAGCCCCGCTCCCCCATTGCCCTCATCGCCCGCATTCCCGGGTCCAGCCCCGCTCCCCCATTTCCCCATCGCCCCCATTCCCGGGTCCATCCCCGTGTTCAGCCTTCAGCCCCACTCCCTCATTGCCCCATCGCCCCCATTCCCGGGTCCAGCCCCGCTCCCCCATTTCCCCATC
>WBNO01000168.1:204053-303478 GCA_013400575.1 Peucedramus taeniatus
GTGGGAACGGCGCTCCCCGCAGCCGCTGCCCCGAGGGAGCCGCGGGAGCCGCCCCGGGCTGCCCGAGCGAGGGATGCGCTCGTCCCGGGGAGCTGCGCGAACGGGCGTCTAAAGAGGGGGAAAAGGGTTTGCGGCGCCCGTCGCTTCGCATACCTGCGCAGCGAACCTTTGTTGGGGACATTCCTGCACACACAGAGGGAATCTCTGCGCCTCCTCCTCCTCCTGCTTCTAATCAGTCCAGGCGCGATAAAGCCATGTGTGCACATCTGAGGGAAGTGCCGCTTTTTGTCACTGTTCCCCCTTGCACGCTGGCGCTTGCATTATGTGTGAAGCTTGTCTGGAGCGTTGGTTCATAGCCATAACCATGGCTATGGTAGGTTCTGGTGGAGGTCTCATGGCATTTCCAGCAACTCCTGCTCCCGGAGTAAAGCTTGTGCAGTCCTGCACCGCGTTAAAGCTATCAAGGACCAGCAGTCATTGATTGATTGCGTGCCTTCTCATCCCTTCTTTTTACTCTTGAGAGGTTAGATTGCTCTTCAGATGACTTGTGAAGAGTACAGCGATGGGAGAAACTATTAGTGGAAGTTGTTTAGGGATGAGCAAGCAAGACACTGGTATTTTCAGTACTTTTGTCGTTCAGTATGGTTTTGGAGTGGAAATTGTTGAATGTGGAGTTTTGACCACTTCTTGCTGCTTTGGATGGAGAGTAGTTGGGTCAGTCAATCGATCAGTTTTGGCTTTGAAATGGTCAAATTAAAAATGCTCAGTATTTATCTCCTGGGGGAAATGTTGTTGGGGTTTTTTCCAGTAATCCCCTCTGAAAAGCCGATTTAGTTTTGCTAATATGTTGCAAGAAGGTGGTTGGAGTTAAAAAAAAAGCTGTTTCACAAATGTGTTTTGGCTAGGTTTGTTCAAAAGGAGAATTAAAGGGCCTTTCAGGGGTAGGTGTCTTAGAAATGCACTTTTGTGGTAGTACGGACTTGTGGTGCATAGTCACACTGTCATTTCTGGAAATGGCTTACACAGTCCAGTAAGATGGCAAAATACTAATTTTGCAAAGACTAAATGTCGTGTCCACTTAGTGAAACTGTACTTTCACATGAACAATTTAGCAGCTTATTGCTGGCCCTTTCCCTGAGGGGCTGAGAGAAGTAGCTGTGGCATCACCTGTTGTCACTTGCCTGGGTACGCACACCTGAGGTGGCTGAGGTCCTCCCATGCTGCCGAAATTTTCTGCCTTTGTGGGTGAAATCTCTTCCTGGTGCTGAACAAAGGCTGGTCGCAGAGGTGACAAATCCAGGCTGAAAGTGACTCCTGTTGTTGTGAGATACTGACCTGCATCTGGTCAGTATCACTCCCTGGGAGTGGGAGCTATGGATTGAATTAATGGGAAAGGGAAAGATGAAGTCACCGAAAGGGTATTTTCGGGTGCATATTCAACTGGCTTGATGCTCTTGTGCAAGAGAGGGCAGGTACCTGATGTCAGCCCTCTTGGTCAATAAATAGGCTCCTGGATGCAAGGAGCCTATGGTTTGGACTACTCAGCCTTGTCTCATCATGCAAGCCCCATGGTGCAGCAACTCGCTTTTCCAGTTTAGTTTTGCAAAGGGCTGCAGTTGAAGGTGCAGTAAGCTGGGGTGGGGCAGCAACACCTGCGCTTTTGGTGAGGATACTTACCTGATAATTGCTGTGAACCCATTCCCTTCTCTTCTGGCAGGCAGAGGGATCCCGGCTGTCAAGCCCACCCTAATTACCCGCTGTCACTAACTCCGGTGCTCTGTCTCACCAGGCTGCTGCCTGCCAGCCCGTGTTCCTGGCAGGTTACAATCCACTTTTGATCAGTGCTGTGCTGGCGTGGACTGCAGTTTGAGGTCTCTAGTATTCACCCAGTGAAATTTGTTGGACTTCAGATAACGCTGACAGTGCTGGTCTGCTTGATATGGATTTGTTTATGGGAGAGCAAGTTTGACTTGATTTTTTTGAAGGTGTTGCCATCTATCAAATTTGTTCTTATCAAAGATGCTGATTTAGACTTTCAAAAGGGAGCATTATGAAAATCTGGCTAACTCGCATCACTTCCTGCAGGGCCCCACTTAGTCAGATTATAAATACGTGAAGATCCTCCTGCTCATGTTCTCAGGATTTGAATCCTTGGGAAAGGAGGACTCACACCTCTAGTGGCATTTGGCATTTGAATCTCTTTCAGTGAATGGGTTGGGTTTTTGTCAACTTCCACAGTTACTTCCCTCCCTATTTTTTTTTTTTTTAATTATTTGCTGCTGTTGCAATAAGTGGGTGATTCCCTTCAGTAGATCCTGTTTGGGTTCTCCCATTTCCAAAACTGGTGTCTATGCCATGAGAGAGTATGGGTGGCTGGCCTTTGAGCCCAGGACGAGGAGTAGATGGAAAAGCAGTAGCAGGACTCTGGCAGCCTGTTTTTTTCTGGGAATCTATCTTACTTAGCATCAAAACCAGGCAGTTACAATATTAGCTTCAGGTGTAACATAGTTTCCTTTGAGTTTGTTCTCTTGGCTAATGACTCTTCAGTGGAGCATCGATACAGTGATTATTGTCACCTCTCCTTTGGGGAATATCACACCTTAGGGAACTATCATCCAGGTTGTCGGAAGAAGAGCTTTCCTAAGCCTGTGTTAAAAAATAATTTTGTGGATTTTTTTATGTCCTCAGTTTCTCTGAATTCCCTTTGAAATCATCTCTCCAGCAGAAGTCGAGGGCTTGTCTAGGAGAAATAGTGCTTATATCATTCTAAGCAGGGTCATCTGAGATCTGCAGAAATAATCATTCGTTCTGTTTAGAAAATAGTCTGTTCCTAGGGCACATGTCCTTTTTTTAGACTGCCATGGGGATGAAAAAAGAGCTTTGTATCTCAAAATGGCACAGGCGCCTGCTGTTTGTTCCATGCAGCAAGCCTTGCTCTCGCCTCTCTGACATCACCCTGGACGGCTGCGGAAGCGCTGCCCGGCACAGGCGGTGGGATAACATTTCTGCACGGGCAGACATGCTCAACGTTCACATTAATAAAGATTTAGAGCTGCAGAATGACGGAACACTTGGGAGGAGAGGCGAGCCTAGCTCCCGCCTGCCAGATTGCCATGGAAACACCAATACCTCTTCAGCTCTTTAATTGCCTACCCTACATTTTTTTGTTGAAAACTTTTTTTTTTTCCCCCTCCTAACTAAGTGCTTTATGTTGCAGTTCTGGATTTTAGGCATTTTTGGCTTTGTTTGGAAAACTGCAAATGGGAGAAGGCAGAGAACAGTAGCTGTGGAGGGAGATTGAGAACATGGTGACTGATAGTCTTTCAAACTGTATTTACAAGTTCATCCTGAATTCAGTGTCTATTACAATGTGAGTTTTTATCAGTAGTTTTTCAGCAGCAGCAGTGTCACATGAACTGTAGCTGCATCTGATATAAATATCAGTGTTCCTGCAGCTTCCTGGGCCTAAAACCCCAACGATGAAAGACGTCAACTCTACCTGTGAATCTACAGGATGGTTCCCAGCTCTGTTCTTAGGAGGGTTAATTAGTAGTTTTTGCTGGTCCTAGGCATTTGGAAGAGAGATTTGAACCAGATGATGGCAGGGCACGGGGTTCTGCATGTCCGAGGGCATAGTGTAGTCAGATTGGCTGTTGGCATCCTCAGATTAAAAAAAAAAAACAAAACAAAATGGATGAATTTCTAAAGCAGAATTTCTTCATGTTTACAGGCTTGTTCTTCTGAAATTCCTGTAAATATTTTCTTTTCAAAAATTTTTGCAGTTGTCTAGAGCATTAGTGAAGGAAACCAGTTTAGATGTTAAAGTTTAATCTCCCAAAAGGTATAGGGTGTTGGTTGAGTGCCTGCACACTTCTCTGAGCTCTGCTTTGCTTCTCAGATGATGAGTCTTGCATTATCCAATTGATTTCAGGCTTTTGTGTGTAAAAACAGTGGAGATGTCTTAATCTGATTAAAGCAATTCACTTTACAGACTGTTTCCATGCCCTGTAGACAAGCTTTGTCTTTAACTACTACCCTCAGTGTGTGAAGTGCAAAGTAGAGTCAGCTTGTTTAAATTCCCCAATTGTTAATGGTTTCTAAATCTGAGCTGGGTATAAGGCTTTACTGCTTTTTCAAAGTAAGGATTTTTACCAGTTTGCTTCCTTCCCCCTCCATGTGCCTGCCATAGGATGATCTGTTCTTCAGAAAAAAAGGAAAAGCTATTTTCCTATTTTCAGCTAGCTGGTATTTACTAGTGGTTTCTTCCCTGCTATATAATCTCACTGGAGCTGTAATCTCTTGAGGTTAGTGAACAGCGTAATTATTCCTTTGTGGTTTTCCTCCAAAATTTGGTTATCTTTGGGCATTCTCCCCATATGTACAGTGCTGCTTACTCCTTACCAGCTCTCTCAGCAGTTGTGTGTTGTGCTGCTGAGGAAGCATTTTGTCCCTTTCTGCACATGGAGGACCTTCCTGCAGAATGCACCTCATGTTTCAGCATTAACTGCTTTCTTCACGCTCTGTTTTTCCTGAAGGGAATCAGCAGCTGTCTTTCTCTCCCTTGGAATTTGAGACCCCTTGATTTGTTGTGTAACTGGTGTTTCTGGCCCCGCTGATGGTCGTCCTCTTCAGAGCTGATCCACCTCTGACAAGCAGCCCTGAGCATTTTTCCATATATCGTCTTGTGTTGCTGTTGTTTGAGGGCTCCAAGTCCTTTTTCCTCCTCTCTCTTCATACATAATGGGTAGCACAGTAGAACTGACAGGCTGTTTCTCATGAATCTCAATCGAGACAGAAAATTCACTGCCTGCATTGAATTTATAGAGGGTTATAGAAACTTACTTTGTCCTTTACTTTGTCTAGTCTTAAATGCTTTTTTAGCTTGACTTTTTTCCTCCGTTCAAGTAGGTTGTTTTCCACCCACTCCCACAAGAAAGATTTTGAACCTATGGGCAAGCTTTAACCACACAGGACAAAGGTCCTGGTTCTGGTACTGAGTTTCTATGAACATAATGGAACACTTATGGACAGAAAGAGGAGAGAGGCACATGTAGTGTCCTCCCGAGGTGAAAGCTGTACCAGCAGCTCAGCTGTGTTCTCTGCCAGGACATTGCTCTCCCCTTATTTAAAATAAAACCTCTGGCCAGAGCCTGCACCTTCTGAAATGCAGGATAATCAACCACAAAGCTACAGGAAATCAGCTTTATAATGTCTCTTTCTCACAGCATTAATTGTTTTGGTATTTTTCATATCTATTTCTGCTTGACTTTTTCTGAACTTGTGGGCAAGGGGTTCATTGGCATTACTTTCCTTTGGGTAGTTACAACAAAGCCCTTTCAGACTTGCTCTGGTTATGGCTCGATTTCCCTAAAGCAAAGTTCTCTCAAAAGCTGAACTCTGACACAGCTTCTGATCTTAATCCTACACTATTTCTTTTAAATTTATAGCCCAGAAAATATTTGAATTTATAGTAGGCAGATGACGTGTGGAAACCAAATCACAACATCCAGATCATCTTGGCATCGTAAAGAACACTGAGGCAGAAACAAAAGTTTTCTTTTCCCCCTAGATTTTAACTGTCTCTTTAGCCAAAAAGAAAAATTAAATCTAGGCATAACTGTGCCCCAGTTGTGAACTTTGGATTTGGATGTTGAAAATCGCAGCGTTCCCTATAGGGTATCTTGTGCTCCTTTTACAGCAGTGGTTGCCTGGTTTTCCCTCTGGCCTTGGAAAATAGTCTTGGTAGGATGTGGAATGTCAGGTTAGAGTTTGCATCTCAATGCAGGCAAGGGCTGATATGGACTCCAGGCTGGGTAGTATCACTTAAAGTGTTCATCTTGCCTGCACTCAAGAGCCCCTTTCTGAGAAGTCCTTCAACCTTGGCTGCAGTGACAGCTGGAAATTGGGTACTCCTTTCTGGAATGGCCTGCCCTCTCCAGGAGAAACCAGTCTTTTGAAAACCAGGGGGTGTCTTCCCAATATCCCTGTAATACACCTAAAATTCATGAGTCTAACCTACCTTCTGGCAGGCTATTGCAAGCCCAGAAAACCACCCAACAATTCACCATTTCTGTTTGTGTTAAACACAGAAGAAAACTGTCAAAAGCAGCTATCAGAGCCTTGACAGTATGCTGATGCTGTCTATATATGGCTTCTAGAAAAGTGGCTTTATCTTTTCAAGCAAAGGCTGCCTTTTCTCATGCTGTACACACCAGAGTATTTCCAGTTCACACAATGTGTGTAGCAAAACTAACTCTTCATGGTGGCTGAGGTAGAAGGTAGTTTCTGGCACTTTTGACTCTTGATCTCAACATGGTAGAGTAGCAGAGAAGTAGCTTTTGAAGTGATTTGTGTTGAAATGCCTTGGTTTTGCATGTGTTGTGAAACTTTTATGAAAATATAGTGAAATACAGGAAGGCAGTGCTTTGTGCACAGAAATGCTAATTTTACTGTGAGAACTGTAGTCTTCTATTTCCCTTGTGATTTCTTTTTTTTCCAAGAGAAATCACATGACTCTTTAATACTTATTTTAATATAGAATATAACTACATTTGCATTCACTTCAGCTGTAGTTGCATTTCAAAGTGTTTCTATTCAGTCTAAAGCTGAAAAAGTACCAGGTATTTTTGTGTTTGTTTTCTTAGCTTCTTTCACTTCTGAATTACTATAGACAAAATATATCCCATTGTCTCTGTGAAAGAACTCTAAAGGCTGGTAGTAGTTTAATGACCTGCTAAACAGCAGTTCAAGGTGGGAATAATTTGTCAAAAATCCCAGGAAAATTAATCATTACTTTGCTAAAGCCTCTCTGCTGTGTCTGTATTTGGTCTAGCAAACCAAATTGGAATCCTTCATTGGGATCCTTACTGTGACCCCGTCAGCCTCTTGTTCCCCTCCGTGTGGCTGTGCTGGAAGGTGTTTTTGGCCAAGTGCTGGTTAAGCTTTTACTATGTGGGTTACAAAATCAATTGGCTGCCCAGTTCTCACTGGGGACGTGGGTACTCGACGAGATTACAAAATTGTGTTTGAAAGCACGAGCACAAAAGAAATAATCCTCTGAGTATTTGCTTCACTGACTTGATTGGTGTGAAAAGAATGGAAATTCAAGGTGGTGAGATGAGAATACCAAGGCTGGTTCCCCTCCTGGCTCTCTGAAAGGTGGCACGGCTCGCTTTAACCCTCCTCCAGCTCCCTGGAGTAGCCTGGGTGGTGGGAGTCATTGGAAGCTCGACGCTTTCCCTTGGACACAGAGCAGTTTCTCTTGGACATGGTGTGACCGAGCCCCGCTAACTAGAGCTAATCTTTGCTGTGAAAATAAGCTGCTGCAGTGTTAGACAGCAGCAGATGAAGTTTGGAGTCAAAACGTCTGGACGTTGTGGTTAAATGCGATAGAAATTGTCAGACAGGTGCAAGTCAGCCTAAGTGTTTCTTCCCGCTGTGAGGGGGAATGCCATGCAAAATCTGTGTTAATATTTTTGTTGCTTAGTAACCCTGACCTCGGGGGTTATCTCAAAGGGGCTCAGAGTGGAATTTTGTTCATTTCCTGAGAGCTCTGCAAAAGCAGCACCATCCAAGTGCCCCTTTTTCAGAAATCAAGTTAACAGCAACAAGCATACTTATATTGTGGGAAACACTGATAATTTTCCCGGGAAACTGGGTTGAATTGAACTGTATTCTCTATAGGGATTGCAAGTGTGAAACGTTCCTATAGTGCCTTGTAGTGCATGTGACCTGTTTATGTGTCCAGGGTTATTGAGAAATAACACTTCAAGCCCTGGACTGCAGAACCAGAGTCTGTTCCAAGCTGTCCAGTTGCTGGACTGAAATTGGTCAGGTTGCAGGGAGAGCTCAGTGGGACTGCTGTGTTAACTCTTCCCAGTCCCATTCCTTAGTCATCAGCATATCAACCTCAGTGGTGTTTTGGACCAGTTTTCCCTGATGCCCATTGCTGAGTTTGTATTGAAAATTTAGTACCACTTGAAGAAAGGAAAACCATCCTTAAAAAAAAAAAAAGGGAGGGAGCAGTTAACCCTCCAAGAGCTGGCTGACAAGTGGGCAGTTTAGGTGGTTGGATGTTATTGATGCCTTTAGGTGCCTTTAATTAAGGTTGATTAAACGCTTTCCCAAATGCAATAAGGTTGTGGAAAGGGGGTCCTTAAAGGCATGGAAGTGTGTGAATTTGGGGCCAGGAGACAGAACTGGAGGCTGGGAAGAGCTTGTGACTTCTTGGTCTGTGGATAAGTTCAGGACAGGACCTGACTGATCTGGTTCTGAGAGCTTTATCTGGTAGTTTGGTGCTATTCAAATGGCAGGCTGTGGTCTGGGTGGAATGGCTCAATTTTTGTGGTTCCAAAGTGCCTCTGCTCCTGCAGAATTTCCATAGTTCTTACCCTTCTGGTCACTTTGGAATACTGCTTCAGGTCCCTGTGAAGGGAAAAGCACTTGCTAGAGCTGGAGGTTCCATCAGGACAGACCTCACTAGAGCTTCCTGTAGACTTGGATAAAAACTGGCTGAGCTGTGTCATTCTTAATGCCTTTTTAAAAACACAGTAGTGAAAACGTCAAGTGTGAGTTACAGAGGATCTCCTTAGAAATACCAAATTCTTTGCTGAAAGTTGTTAACTGCTCTGATGTTTTCCACTTATTTACAAACACGATCCTGTCTGAAATCAGAGGGTCACAACAGTACCTGTTGCAGCCAATTCTGGATTGCTGATGACATTAAGCAGGTCAGCTCATGAGGGACAGATGCCCCTGTTTCAGTGCCGGGTACCCCTAGAGGTAGTAAAAAGGAAGGAAAGGATTTGAGACAAAATATTCTGGAAGAAGGCTTAGGAGTAGCTGCTTTGTATTTCAGAGAATTTCAGTCCAGAATTTTGATCAGAAAGTAGTAACTGAGGACACTTAACCCAAAGTATGCAGTGCTGACATGAATGTCTTTGGAGCTTGCTGAAATTACTGCACACTTTGCTTTGAAAACCTGCCTTCAAGAAATTTTGGAAAGATTTGGTTGCCTGATGAACAAATCTGTATTTGATTCCTCTTTCAGTCTGGCTCTGTTGATGCTGCCAGAGATGAAATTAAACTATGTGATAGTGTCTTTGTTTTTGTTCCAGTCCTATAAAATTTTCATTCTCCTGAATACGCTAATGAAGCTTTGACCTGACATGTATTGGAGCTACGGGTTTGATAGTTGTTTTCTTTTCTTTTCTTTCAGCTCTGCAGTGTATGGATGACTCCAAGCCATGTGTTAATGAGGGAAAGTGCATTCCATATCAAAATGGTACAGGATATTGCAAGTAAGTTGGTTTAATTTCTAATCAATTTAATTACCCATTTTCTTTCCTTCAGGACCTTAGCTAGAAAGGAAGCGTGAATTTTTGAGATTTTCTTACAGGGTTCTTTCAGCATGACAGTTGTAGCACAGTTGGTGTTTCTTTATAATGCCTTAGTTCTTGTGTGCTAGCTTTTTGTAATGTAAGAAATCTGGGATTCTTGTTCAGTATTTGGGTTTGAATCTTGTCAGTTGGATTTCTTTGCTCTAGGTTGGGAACTGAGGCCAAACCCATCACAGAGGTAAGCTCTGTACCTTGTTTCCAGACCCACAAGCTAAGTTGAAACTTGCTCTCCATCTTAATAGCTCACCTTACTTTATAGACCTCCAGCCTCAATTTAAATATTTTTGAGGTTTTTCAGAACTATTCTGCACTCTGAAGTGTGCCAATTCCCTTCTATTCCTTGAGAGAAAGTAATACATATGAGTTGCCAAAACACTCTAACAACCCCCCTCTCCCCCACCAAACATCCACATTTGTATGCATCTTGTAAATTGATTTTGGTAAATGCTGACACCCATCTTCACTTTGTTGCTGCATGGGAAGCTCATCAGCAGGAGCTTTGGCAGGGCGTGTGTTATCTGGAGAACATCCCATCTATTTAAATGCAGTTCACCTTTCAAACTGCAGTACTTAGATTTTTTTTTTTTTTAATTAAGTGCTATTTTGCCAAAAGATGAATCCTCTTTGTTTGACTGGGTTAATTTACTATGTCTGCAGTAACCAGATTATTTTCTAGAGGTTGTTTACTTCATCAGTTCAAGTTGTGTCATTTTTCTAGCATGCTAAGACATTATCCTAGTGCCAGCATTCTTTAAATATTAGTGAATTTTCTCCTGTTGATTTAGCTTGGCTAACACAGAGCTATGCTACTCACACTTCTTTACACTTCCATCTTCCCTAACCACAACCTTTAGTTCTCTATTAATGTGGTACATAGAGCTCAGTGTACTTAAATTGCACCTGTGGCATACAAAGGGGAAATCATAATCTAATTGGAGGTTCTCTTCAAGTTCAAATCAATACCTGATGTGCAGAAAGGCCACAGAAAAGCAAATACGTAACTTGTTATTCCCTGTAAGTTTCTTTTAAAATTTCTAAGTCTTGCTAGTTCCTATTTTTTTTTCCTTTCCATGCTTTTATATTGATGTCAGCTTAAAGGAGCTGCCCTTCTGAAAAGAGAGCAGGAAGTTTTCCTGCTTTTCACTTGTATATTAATATTGAAACAAGAAATAGGTGTCTTTTGTAGGTCTTTCTGATGTGTACTTAGGCATGTTAGTCTGGAGCCAAAGTATGTAGGTCACAATAAAGGTAGTAAATAAGACTGATATTAATGTTGGTGCTGCTTTTACCTTCCTCAGGACATTTTCTCCAACTTGCATGTTTCTCTTAACCATGTCTTAACAATGTTTTTTACAGCCTAAGTTTGTTCATCTGATTAACTTCTGCACTATTTGCAGATCGTGATGCATTTCCCTCATTACAATGGCAGCTTTGACCAGTGTTACATTTTTTTTAGCACACGTTTACAATAATAATGTTGCCTTCCTCCTTGTTGTGCAAAGTGTTCTTGCAGGTTTTAAAGCGACCTTCAAGGAACAGCTCAGCTGCTTTGCAGGTGCTGTATTAACTGGAAAGGCTAGCAAAGAGCTGTATACAGAGATTAGTAAGTGTCTTTTAGTTCTGGCTCAAGAACACTTTTTTTACAGAAGGGAAGGAACAAAGTAGCAAAACCCACTTCAATTGTGGAGTCTCTACCTTTAGCAAGCTGATTCTTAGCATCCTGTTTTGGTTTTAACTTTTTTTTTTTCTTTCCTGCACTATGAGGAACTCTGAATAGGGGAACTTTCTCTCCAGTTTAGTAACCTAAATGATTTTCTGAATTTTTGGTGGTTGTGAGTAGAAATGTTTTGCTTAGGAAACTGAATTTATTACTAAAGCAAGTGGCTTGTCTTCTAAGTCCGCAGGCTCTCTCAATGATTAGCAGCATCTCCACCCCTTCCACTATCTTAAAGCTATCTGCAGTACTTCCTCTGCTGGGCAATAAGTTATTATAACAGGCTCTCTTCCTCTTTCTGTATCTCCTCTTGGCTGAGTTGTTTGTTGTAGTGTGTGGTTGGGCCATCCCGTCAGTCTTGCTGTCTCCTAGATGAACTGCTGAGGGAGAACCTGCATCAGCAATAACCAAATGTGATAAGATATGAGTAAGCACTGATAACAAAACACCTAATCCAGATATTAGGCCCAGCAGTGGATGGCAGCATATTGCTGAAGCAGCTTCCTTTGAAAATCCTGTAACATCTACTCCATTAAAAGAGAAGGCTGGTTTTCTGCTAAGAAACCTTTATGGTGGTGTATCTGGCATCTGTTATGGGAACAGTGATTGTGACCCCTGTAAGGAAGCTGGGGTTGGAGCTTTATCAGATTGCTCCTGTGAGTGCCCTTTAAGTAGCTCTGTTCCCCTGGTGACGCTGCTGGCCCATGGCTCTCGTTCTGTGGCACTGCTCGATAAAGCTACTGACCTCCTCTGACCTTGATTTTATATTTAGAAAATTACACATTCCTGTGTTTGCATCTTCCAAAGACAGATTTTTTTTTTTTGTGTGTGAGAGCTCTTTTCTACACTCATTCAGCAACTCTCGTGGTGAGGATGCAGGCCTTATTCTACAGAATATGTCTGTATCTGCAGCAGCACTGAAGGGGATCCATCCTTCCAAGCTTTCTTGGTCCTGCTTTGGCAAAAGGCATATTCAGTTTGGGGTTGCTTTGTACTGTGATGGGTGTTTTGTTGTTGTGATGGGTGGGGTTCTTTTCCCTCAAAGCATCTCCAGGCAGCTTTTTACACACTGATGTGTCAAACATGAGGGAACCTTATTGTGTCCTCTTATATCCAAAGAGAAGCAGGGTAACAGTTCCTCGTTGCTTAGTGCTGATTGTGACCATCACAGCAAAGCAATTTCTTGTCTCCCATCTGCTGGATGACTGGAAGCAGTAGTGGGAAGAGTCCATGGGACAGTGCTGTGAACTTAGAGCATTTCTGCAGTTGCAGGAGGCTGGGAAGGAAGGTGTGGGCACAGAGAGCTGTTTCAAGGACAAGCAGAGCAGAGATTTTGGCATCGCTGCCTGCTGTTTTCTGAGCACAAGACTCCGCTCTTCTGCAGGTGGATGCAGGATGGGGCAGTGCCTCTGCTTGAAATGGGGCAGGTCCCTAGGGCAGAGTCTCTTAAATGATTTCCCCATGTTCCACCAGCTGTGGCCTCTCCCAGCTTCCCACCCTAGCGGCAGGGAGCAGAAGCCAGGCTGTACCAGGGAGAGAAGCAGAAGTGGGAAGGGAGTTGACGTAAGGGTGCTGCAAGGTTTAGGGAGGAAACTGGGCCTTGCTACTTCTTGTGCTTGGCAGGCTTTGAGGACTGAATTGTTGACCTTAGGACTGTTGCAATTTGCGTATCCAGAAGGGATGGCTGTACCTCTGTGAAACCGAGTGCTGCTTTAACACTGAGGTCTTCTTTTACTCCTGATGGTGTATAAAACCTCAGAGCTGTGCTTAGTCAAATGGGGACGCTGGAGTGCCAAAAGGACAGTCTCCTTCAGCACATCCTTTCATGCCCCAAGCTGCCAGGGTTTGTACAGCTTTGTGTGCCTCTCTCTCTCTTCAGTGAGCAGTGTTTCTCACCATGTGCTGAAGTTTGTGCACCTTTTCCATAACGTAATACAGTTTCTGTGTCTTATGTGTAGACTGGCAACAGGAGGACCTTCAAAAAATGCTAAACTCAAAGCAGCAATGGCATGGCAGTAAGGGGGCTTCTATCTTAATTCTAGCTGCCAGTAACTTCAGCTCCCTTGCAAGGTTTTTGACCTACTCTTTCCTTCAAGATGGACCTTCATAAGTGAATTTTAACTTGGATTTAAGAGGACTTCTGGGGCTGAAGGCAAGATCCAAGACCGCAGAACTGCTTCTGAGACTGCATCTGATATCTGCTTAGGATCTGTCTCAAGAGACTAATCAGTCCTAGGCTAGTGAATGGGGAATACCCATAGGAGACCTTGTAGCAGGATGAGGTCTGAGAGTTTTCCAGAAGAGGCTAAAGGAGAAATTGAGAAGTTAATCCTTTCTGAGAATGGTCTGCCCTTTTCTGTTTCCTTCTGTCTCCTTTCAGAAGTTAAAGGAGACCCTTGAGACCGGGCCAGAGGAAAAAGGGGAGAGTACATGCACTGCTAGCTTAGATTCTGGGAACAGAGTAGTGATTTTCAGTCACAATTTTTTATTGTGAGTTACCTGTGTGCACCAAAAGCTCCTCAGAGCTCTGATGGGCAAAAAAAGCTGAATTAAACCCTGTCTGTTCAGACTGTGGCTGCTGTTGCTGTGTGGGGCACTGTGGAGTGGCTCTCTGCAGAGGCACTTTCTGTGGGCTGGGAACAATAGCTGTGTGCTGCTTTAAAGGCAGGGCAGGGAGGCCGTCCCATCCCATCACTTGCATTCAAAGTATGACGCATAAATGGGTGCCTTGAGACATAGGAAGGAGCGTTTGTAAAGCTAACCAGAGAATCCTGTTCTCCCTCCTGAGAGGAGGTGTAGGTGTGGGAGTCAGAACCCGGGAGCCAGAGGGAAGTCTGGTTAAAATCTGTAACAAAATAGCTGGGACCCTTCTCGCCTTAGTCATGAGACTGAATTTTTTACCCTCTTCGATGAAGCGTCTTCCAATCAAAGTGGAGGGAGTGTTGGGTTGGAGGGGGGAGAGGCAGGACTGTGAGGAAATTCTTCCCTTTGCTTTTTAAATTAAAACCATCTGCTTTCTTCTGTGCATCTCCAGATGATATCATGGGCCTGAGCAGAAAACTCCCATGAAAATCAAACATCTGGAAGTCTGGTTAAAATTGTCTATAAGGTGCATTTGAAGAGCCTGTCTTATGAATGTGCCCAGGCAGATTTAGTACAGCAGATGAGGAAGTTTTTCCAGCAGACCAGACATATTTTCCAGAAGTCTATTGAAAGCAGGAGAGAACTAAGTTTTGGAAGGTAACTTCGACATAGTTCTGTGGCAGAAGAACCAGAAGCACAGCTTTTGTGAGTCTTCTACTTTGATTTGCAGCATTAGGTTGTTAGAGTGAATGCAGCTCTCTGGATTTGTGGATACTTCAGATTTGGACAAATACCTTAGTTTTGTTTCTACGTCTCTTGTTTAGCTCCATGAGAGCCTGAGCTAAGGCAAATGCAGGCTGGAGCTGAAAAGGAGGAGGGAAAAAAAAAAAAAAAAAGCTGAGCTCTAAAGTATTTGTGCTGGAAAGTAGCCCAGAGAGAGTAAAGGAGAAGCTTTAATTAGAAGCAGCTGCATAGCTGATGCAGCCCACAGGACATTTTCCCATTTCAAACTCTGTAGCTTTCAGAAATCATGATTTGAATTAAGTTGTATGTGAAATTCGTTCTTAAAAGATTAAATTCCTGTTCAAGTAGGCTAAGAGACCTCATGTGCTTCCAGAAAGTGCCAGAACAAACTTCATCTTCCTGTTTCTTTTTCTGAGTGTTAAATGGAAAACTGAGGAGAAACAGTGGCTTTTATTTGGAAAAGATTTGGTTTCCTGTTCTGATCATGTCATTTGGAGCTGACACAAGCTGCTACAATTTTAAGCTGCTCTGTAGACAAGTGGAGTTTTTTTCCTCTCCTAAAGAGAACTTGAAAGAGTAGGTTGGGATAAGGGTAGAGCAGGAGTGCTGGGAAGCTGGAGTTGCTGTTGAGTTTAATCATATCCATTAGAAAAGTCTGGACTTAGACTGCATGTTTTCAGTGTTTGCCTCTGTTCTTAGAGAAATGATGTGGTGCCCAACATGAATCAGGAGCAAATATTGCAGTTTCGTCTACACCAACATTTAGAACTAAATTACTACTATTTGTGCCTAGAAATGTTTTTGACAGGAGACATGGTTGAAAATCTGGACTGTAGGTTTTTTGTTCTTTAACATTCAAAAGGGATTGCACTGAATTGCTGGAGGGCAAAATTGCATAATTTGTGACTCTGTGACCAAGCATTTCTCCGGGAGGAGAACAAAATGGTGGGTACAAGGGCCATGAATACCTGACCTACCATCTTTCCACAGGCAGGCATGTTCCTCCTTCCAAATAAAAAGAGCTAAATTTAAAAGAGGTTTTGCTGTTCCCTGTCGGGAGCGCTCCTCCATGTTTTTCTGATTTGTCTCAGAAGATACCAGAACGAGCCTGGTCTTGGAGTGCTCTTCAACTTTGTACCAGAACATTTGTGTACAAAATGCAGGGCTGTTTGTGGGTGACGGTTGTCTCAGAGCAGATATCTCAGCTTTCCTTTTAATTCGTACCAGCAATACTCTTAATCAGTGTTTGGGCTCCCTCCTCCCTCTTGTCTAGGGGCAACAGCTAAATGCACCTTTCAGTGTCCCTGAGTGTTAGGGGTTGGACAGAAGACATATTTTGGGAGTTTATTTACTTGTGGATAAAACATGAGATGTTCCTCTAGACTTTCTGGTTTGCTTTACAGCCTTTCAATGAAAAAGCACTTCAGCACTTAAATTCTAGGTGTGTTTTGGTTTATTTTGTATTTGCTGGTGGAGTTGGAGGAGCTCTGATGAGATGGCTTAGGTGGGGTTCTGTGAAGCTCTGGTTTGTTGCTCTTTCCTTCATGGTAAAGAGAGCTACAAGTGCGTGTGCTGTGCTGTCCAAGGAGCTTGGTGGAGTGATGAAACCAGGAGAAATCTCTGTAACCAGGTCTTGTGAGACTCTAGGACTGAAGTTCAGCTTGTCTTGACACAACCATGGGCTGCACACCGATGTCCAGAGACATGGCTTAGCTGTGGTTGCCCAGCTGGCCTCTGAGCAGAGGCAGAGCTCTGTGTGCAGGCTCTGGTGCCGTGGGAGCTGAGCTGTGCTCCAGCTCCTGGCACAGCTGTCTCTGCTGGCTGCCAGCTCTCGGTGTGATCCAGCTCCTACAAAGCCGTGCTGAAGCCCGCTGGCGTTTGGACTGGTTTCCAACCAAAGCAATGAGAGATTTTGGATGTTAAAGGAAACCTATAGCCTGTGTGATTTAGGCCCAGAATAGCCCAAGACTGCCTCTCGTGTGATGTGGCTGTGGCTCATGCTGACCCACAGCCTTGGGCTGTTACACTGAGCATGGCACAGGAGGCAGAGGATATTCTGCATTGCTGTTGTCTCAGGATTTGCTTTCTGTGACTTTATTAATCCTGCCTTGCCCTGAAAAATCTCTCCTTTCATGTCTGTTCTTGGCTATGAAGTTGAAAGTATTAAGGTATGGTGAAAGGAGCCTAATTTGGGTGTGGGCAATGGTAAATTACAATTATGCGCGTATGACTTTCCTGCTTTAGACAGAAGGCTAAAGCTAGTTAATAAATTTTAACATGAGAAAAAACAGTTGTGGTCATCTAGTAATGACCCCTTGCATAACTTGGATAATAACCTCTCTGAATAGCTTTGTTTGAACTAGCGTGCACACTCTCCCTGAAACAGCCAATCCTGGTGTTCTTTTAAACAAGCATGAGTGATGGAGAAATTCCACTACAACCTTAAATGCGTTGTTCCAGTTGTTTCTCTCCGCTGCTGAGAGACTGTGTATACGTCTGTGTCTGAAAATAAAGATACTACCCTATTTCTAATTTGAATTCATCTAGCTTAAAGTTTTAAATGCTCACTTCTGTTATCCCGGATCTCGTAGATTGGGAATTATTGTTAAATCCGTGTTTCATTGTGGACACTTGGAGCTTTTGATTAACTGTCTTGTTCCCTTTTCCCTTTGCTAAGTAGACTGAGCCACCTGAGCTTTTTTCATTGTGGCCAGAGTTTTCTATTAATCATTACTGTTGGCTTCTTTGGATTCATCTGAGCTCTTCCCTCTTAAAGAGCAAACACCAGAACTGATGCAGTGGCTGTACCAAGCATTTATCAGGTGTAGCATAATCTCATGTATTCCTTCTTGATATTTGCCATTTGTACATGTAAAGTATTCCTGGCCAAACTGTCATGCTTGGAATTCACATTTATCTGGCTGTTAGGAATCCCCAGAGCAAGTATGTTGTTCCCAGCTCAGTTTCCTGTTTTGGGGGGGATGCCCTATATGTTTTGTTTCTAAATGTATAACTTTGAAGTGCTAAAGTGCATTTTGGATGCTGACTGCCATGTTAAGCATGTTGCTATTCTCTATCAAGAACTTGTCTTTTCTCCTACCTGCGTATTTGACCAGTATTGATGTTTTCCATTGTTAATAATCAATAGACGTGTTGAATAGCATAGGAATAAAGGCAGATTCCTGTAGGATTCTGTTAAACACAACTTCATGTCCATTCTTTGATTTTTCAACTGATTTTTAGAGCCTGTCTGGTTAGTTGTGGGTGGTTGTGATGTTTTTTTGGTTTTTGGGGTGTTTTTGGTTTTGTTTTTTTTGTTTTTTTTTTTTTTTATGGTTGTGATGGTTGTTGTTGTTGATGTGGTTTTGCTTTTTTCTTCCTCCAATCTACCATACACTTTTAAGTGCATAAGGATAAAAGCAGTCTCTTTATTGTTACATTCCTGCTTGAGGACTAGAGACTCTGTATTTCTTGCAGTTGGAATCTCCTCCCTTCAGATATGAGTAATTCACTGATTTAATAAATACCCCTTTCTTGATCTGGAACAAAGCATATCTAATGTTCATGTCTGTTTTGATTTTTTTTTTTTTTTTTTACAATGAAATACGTGTTCTCTTGGGCTGTCTCTTGGGTTACTCACCAGTTATAGCAGGCAGCTGTGCACTACAGAAAGAGCCCAAGGGGACAGTCCTGTGTGTTAGGTGTTATTTTTGCCCAGTATGTACCCTTGCAGCTTTCAACTACCTGATAGAAGCAAATGGACATGGGGGGGCCATGGAGGTGGGCTTTGCAGACTTGCTTGCCTGGATCTTCTGTCTCTGGAAGTTAAATGGTAAATCTGTAGTACAAAGGCCAGTTAAAAGATGGATTACAGCTGACAAGTGTAGTCGGACTGTATTGACATAAGTTTAGGTTAGAGAGAAGTAACTGCAATTATTCTGCAGTTGGAGATCTTTGTATAAAATACTGCCCTGGCTGTAGATAGTGTGTGTGTACTCGTTTTTCTGTGGGAGACAGAGGAACAATGACCTTGTCGTTAGTGTGCTCGCCAGGGGCGTGGGAGACCTGACTGCATTGCTTGTGTTGCTATTTGAGTGCAGGCTGCAGCCAGTCCCAGTCTCAGAAGCACTTATCAGCATGAGGATAACAGTGTATTCCTGTCTCACGGGAGCCTTGTGGAGAAGGATCTGCTACAGATCTCCAGGTCCCCAGGCACTGCATTTGTACAATGTTTATAAATATTCTTGGAAGATGGATAATACCTGGTGTTAATGCCTTATTAAACTGCTTGATTTTCTCCTAAAAAAGGGTGCTTGTTAGAATGGGAGTAGGTGCAAGGAATTGTTACTCATCAGTTCTTTAATGCTTAGGCTTTTACTGAAGTTTTGAAGGGAAGTGCAAAAACGAGGTTCTGCATTTGATACAGCCCTGATTGAATGTGGTATTTATTTTGCAATGAGCGATTTCACCATTTGCACTTAAGTTTTCTGTGGTCTCATTTGACACAGTCTCCCAGGAAGTCCCTGTTACACGTGTGACGTCAGCCTTTAGGTTTGTTAGTGTCACCATCAATTAGGGCAAACTTCAAGACTTTTAGTGGTCATGGGACTTCATTCCTGGAATCTTTCCAGAACAGCAGGGCTTCAGGTGGGACCACTGCACTTCATTTCTCTTGTCTTGCAGGTGTCGAGAAGGCTTTCTTGGAGACTACTGTCAGTACAGGAACCCCTGTGAGAGCAATACCTGTAAGAACGGGGGAACCTGTGAAGCTGCATCCCTGATAGGAAAACCAACCTGCAAGTGTGCTCCAGGATTCACGGGGGAGGAATGTCAGTACTCAGAATCTCACCTCTGCTACGTGTCCCAGCCCTGCCTGAACGGAGGCACTTGTCACCCCCATGGCCAGGACACGTATGAGTGTGTCTGTCTTCCAGGTTTCACAGGTGGGCTTCTGCATTTGTGCCTCCAGACCCCCTCCTTTGGGAACAGCTTCACCCTGGAATGTTCTGGGGCAGTTGTAATATGCTCTCAAATTTTCTAGCTCCAGCACAGGAAATGAGAGGAAGTCTAAATGACTTCATGACCAAAAAAAGCAAAAGGGAATAGGGAATCAGACTCGCTACCCTTTACACGTAAGCAGAAAAATATTTGGATCTTGTGGGGTTGTCCACATGGGAAAACTGAATGCAGAAACTACTCTGGAGTGGCTGTTACACTTGGAATTCAGAGTCTAGTTTCTAGAAAAAAAAAAAAAAGAAGGCAAATTTGGCCAGAAAAATCTTTCTATGGGAAACCAATATTTTCATGCCTGAGGGGAGGCATGGAAATTTATTCCTTTCACTCTTGAAGGGGAGGTACAAGAAGAGTGACTGTCAGTGTGTGTAGTATGACTTCAGGTCATTTTTATAAATCACAACGTTCTATATCTTGCTGCAACCTAGTAAATGGCTTCATGCTGTAACCACAAATTCATTTCCATTTCACATGTAATACAGTAAAATGCAGGCATCAGTTTTCCTGTAGTAATGTAACGATTTAATTCAGTAAAAATTTTGAGGCCGCAAAAAAGAGATACTGTTTTCTACAGAAATAACATTTTGTTAATCTGTCTTGATTTCCTAAAGGAAAGGAATGCCAGTGGATTGATGCCTGCACATCTCAACCTTGTGCCAATGGAAGTACGTGCACTGTGTCTGGAAATAAGTTCTCCTGCACCTGCCTGGCGGGCTACACAGGCCAGAGGTGTGAGACAGACGTGAATGAATGTGCCACGCCAGGCCTGTGCCAGCACGGTGGCACCTGTGTCAACCTGCCCGGCTCCTACCGCTGTCAGTGCAAGCCGGACTACACAGGCCACCGCTGCGAGAGCGTCTACATGCCCTGCTCCCCGTCCCCCTGCATGAACGGGGGCACCTGCCACCAAACCAGCGACTTCAGCTTCGAATGCAACTGCCTGCCAGGTAAGGCTCCAAAGAGCTCGGGTTTGTGGCCTTGTTTCTGCACTCCTGTCTGTTCTTCCAAAGAGCTTCTCGCGGGGTTTCTGTGGGATGTGTGCGTGGTGTCAGGTGGAAGGGAGAAATCTCAGCAAGGGGGGGAGCTCTGTAGGATGTTAATTTCTGAGTGCTGGGATTTCAGGGCACAGAAAGGAAGGAAGGGGAAGACAGTTAGAAATTACAAATTTTTTTGGAACCCAGTTAGAGTCAAAGAATCAAATAGATAAAGACTATGAGGTAGATTCAAGGCGGTTAGGGCGGTATCTCATAATGCCCATTTGGAATGTGACATTCCACAAACATAAGCATCCACAAATACACAGTTTTGTGTCATTTAACTTCAGTATTTGAAGAATGAACATGTGTCTTTTTCCTTCTCCATCTGTAGCCCTAAGACACACAAAGTTCTAGTCTCTTCTTTTTTTTCCTTCTCCAGTTCCTCCAAATCTAACAAGATATCAGTTCCAACTCACCACACCCTTTTTGTCTCCAGATAAATTTTGATTGCTTGTTTTCTAATGCTGTTAGCTGCCCTGAGTTCATGCACAGCAGGGTTGACATGCTAGCTTAGGATCAGGGGCTGCACTGGTTTTGGGTCACCTCTACAAGTGGCCATGTGCCACCTGGTTGGGATGCTGGTTTCATCCTGTCCTCCTCCCTATCCCCTTGTCAGCCTTGACCCCAGGGCCCTACTAGTTGTCTTGCCTATTCAGGGTATTTTTAGGCTGATATTTTTTTACTGAGTAATTCAATTCCATGGGAAACTGACTGTTTGGAAATGCTTTTGACTAGACTTCCTACTTGTGCGTATTGCAGTTTGGCACACACAGACATGGTGTGTGGTAATCTAGAAAAGTAAACTCTCTTCCCTTAAGCATGTCTCTGTTGTTATTTATGTGAAAGATGCAGCTGCCCTATACTGTTTGGGATGAATATAGAGTGGCTGTGTTCTCATAAGGATCATCTGGAGTCACAGGTCTGTGTGGAAAGGGCATTTAGAAGTTGTGAAAACTGCTCTCTTTTTGGAGACCCTTGTCTTGAGGTGTTGGCTCAAATGACCTTAAATGTACTTGCTAACCTTAGTGTCTGCACAACGACTTTCTGGGTTGTCTTGAGCAAGCATGTGACTTTGAAGAATTTAGCAAAGTCAGTCTAAAAGTAGAAGGATGGATCATCTTTATTTTTGAAAGCAATTATTCTAACTATGCTTGGAGGCAGAGTGCTTTGAAAGAGTCTTTGAAAATGCAGTATCTTAACTAACCATTGCCCTGGAGGAATTTATTGCTTTTTTGCTTTGCATCTTTTTAAAATGAAATTATAAACCAAGTATCTCTGGATTAACAGTCTTGTCCAGAAATTCAGAATTTCCTTTAGAGTCAGATCTGTTCAGCCAGTTCAAGGACTTTAAGGCCTCATGCAGGAGCAGTGTGGTGGGAGGAAGAAGAGAGAAAGATGAAGTTGCAAGGACTTGATCCTGTGAAGCTGATGAGACAGTTTGCTTTAGAGATTCTCTTACAGGGGCACGAGACTGAGTAGGAGCAGATTTTCCCTTAGACAAGTGTGTGGGCAGGCTGAAATATGGTCAGGAAATGGAAATGAGATTACTATAGTAACAGTTACACACCTACACTCCTCACACGTTTTGGATTATTAGCTGTCTTTTTTGACTTGCTACACAGTGTGTATAGTGGGGCTGAGTTAATGTGGCTCTGAGAGCCTTTACTTTTCTATTTCCTGTATTTGTTTAAGTTGGCCATGCTGTTTTGCTAGCTTGATTTTTTTTTTTAAACCAGTCATTTGAAAAACAGCAAAAAAGGGAGCTGTTGGAGAAGCCCAAATGCTTACATTAAGCTCTCTGATAAAGGCAGGGCACCCAGCCATTTCTTTCCCCTCCTTAGTGCAGAGCATGCAGAGCAGAATTTCTGAAGTGTTGGAAAAGGTTCTGTCTGGGAAGGAAAAGTCAACAGAAAGAGAAGAGAAATGGTGGCCTGTCATGCCTGGGGAGGATGTGAACAAGGCCTGCTCCTCTGGAAGACAGTGCCAAGATTATGGAGGAGAAATTCCACTTTAGACTCCCTCTCTGAATTGGAGTAATGCCGATGATACTGTGACTATAAATGGAATTGCCCTGGCCCTTCTGGACTGCCTTAAGATGCTGCCATTGCTGAGTGTTCCAGCCACAGAGGCAGGAGGGAGTTACTTCTCAAACTGCTGGAGTGGTTTTTGATAGGATTTTGCATCTTGTGACCTGAAAAAATACTTTGAAGAAACTGTGCCCAAGCAGCAGTTTAGGCATAATTAGGCTACTACTGCACTGGCCTTGAAATGGCTTATTGTTTCCTGTAGTTATTTCCTTCTTAGCTTTTCAGTGAGTTTAATCTATTTGTAAATACAGATAGGTGAGAATGAGAGCTTGAAAAAGTAGGAAAAACCTAGAACCCAGAGCTATATGTCACAACAGCTTTTTCTACTGTCACACAAGTACTGTTTATGTACAGTGTAGTCCAGCTGCTATTTAAAATTCCCAGGTTCCCATGTCACTTGTGGATGTACACAAATCCTGCATTAGGTAATCCATGAAGTCATGTGTGTTTAAGTCAGCATTTGGTGGCAAGCATCAAGTGAAGTTACATATATACACTACTGGTATTGCATCTGTCTAGAAGGTAATCTCATTTTTTATCTGTCTAGCTTAATCATTTTTTCTCTGGGCTTTGTTGATTTAGGTAAAAACAGGATTGTAGACAAGTGAGCATGTCAGGTCAATCTTAACAGTGTAGTAGTGAAAAAAAATTCCTTGTAGGAGATGTAACCTGAACATTAGCTACTCCTTTGAATATAAGAATGAGCTAGTAGTTATAAATATTTGACAAAAAAGGACTTCATTTGGCAACTAACCTTTAATGGAATGTTAAACAAGTCAATAGAGGAAGTTCTTAGCTGGGAAAGTGATTATTCATTGTTATCCATCAAAATAATTACCCATTAACTAAGATAAGGACCCTAGGGAATTCCAAGGGCTTGTTCAGGAAGCGATCTGTCAGGCTGCAGAGAGCTGTTTATGAGAGCTGGAGCACTTCCTGGGAAGAGGAAGTAACCTCATGCCGGTTCCTGGCTGAGTGTCACACTGTGCCACCACTGGGGACCGACACACATGGAACTCCCTGTGCTGGGGAGCTGGGTTTTGGGGATGAGCACCTTCCCCTGAGCTCTGAGCTTCTCCATGGCTGCAGCCTTGGGGTTCCAGCTGAGGTGGGTGCCTCTCTGCTCCAGATGAATAGCCCAGATGCTACCTTGAGTAGCCCAGCTTAGTTTTAGCTCTCTACATCCCTGATTTCCTGTCAGCAGGCCCTAAGTCTGGAAATAACATGACATTTTTCAGGCGTAATTTCCTGTCCCCTGTACTAACTGGCCCTGAAACTGGCCTAGAAAGTCTGAGGTGTAGTTTATAGGTTGAAATAAGGCTAAAGGACTAAGATTTGGAGGGAATTGGATCAGATGCTCTGCAACGGGGTGGAGATTTCAGATGACATAGGAATAAAGTTATCTGCTTGTGTCAGTCTGTATACTAGGGGAAGAACAACATGCTATTAGCAGTGGGAACACTTTTCCCCTTGAGGTTCTCATTCCTTAGTTTGATGTGCTTTGAGATATGGAGCAAAAGTCAGGATATGGATTGCAAACTGCTCTCGTGCAGGGAGAAAACACAGGGCAACATGTGAGTCCCAGCACAGGGGGGAGCAGGAAACAGTGTCAGGTGTCCAAATACATTAAAACAGTGAACTCTGTGGCTTTCTGGAAGACAGTCAGGTTATATAACTGCAAAATTAGATCCTGGGACCCAGCTAGAGAAAAGCTCACATATCTCAGAGCAGCTCTTTGGTAGCATAACCAGTCAGAATGTGAAAATACAGAATGGCTTGGTGACATTTAAGTAGTGGGGTGACTTCCATGCTTTATTCTGAAAATAATTGATCCGCTTTAAATTTGTGTGAGGTGCAGTGAGAGAGTTTAAGTGACTACTGTCAGAAATTTGTTTACTAGAAAGTAGGGCTGGTCTTCATATTATACAAACCAAAGAGATAAGAACTTAAACCTTTTGTCTTTGTGGTTGTGGGTGTATTTCCATGCTGATCACGTGCTGGCATGAGTGCAATATGTGGTAAGTGGGATGATTCCTCCCAAGTTGAAACAAGCTGATAGGACACCCCTGTGTTTTACAGCTGAGCCTTTGCTCAAGCTTGGTAGCTTTATACACTTTTAAACATTGGGAGGGATCTAAAGCTAATTGTTTTCCCTGGTGGTTGTTCCTCAGCAGCTTTTGCCAGGTATGTGCTGCTGTAATGATTAGGACTCTGGGAAAGCATGTTATATTACCTCTTTTTTTTAAGCTTTCCTACTGTCATGTAATTTCTAGAATCTTGGGTGTAGGTTGGAAGGGCTTTGAAGTGATGGAGTAATATTGAAAGTCATGTAGTTTTGGGGTTTGTTTTGTTTTGTTTGTTTGCTATGTAATGTTGAGTCTGTTTCTCCTTGCTGATGCTAAGGCACTTGATACAGCTTGGCACTTCCCAGCTCTTCTGTAGAGCTGGAGAAGTTGAAGAGATGGGAGTGCACATGAATCACCTCAAGTCTCTTGAGAGCAGCAGTAGTCTGGAGAAGCTGGCTCAGAGCTTTATAGTCTCTGTCTCATCTGCCACACAGCATGATCTGTGTTGGACCAGATGTTACTGAGAGGGTCTGTGTGACTTGACACAGATGTTATGGAAGCGTCTGGAACAGGGCATCAAAAGTAGAGGGGTTAAAGCGTGATTTTGGATGAGGGAACTGTGTCATGTTAATATTGCATTCCAAAGCGGTGAAGAGGCAGAGCTGGTGTTTTAAATTAACATGTGTGTTCTGGAATAATTTACTTCATCTACATTAGCATGCATTCCACTTGTGCTTTGATAAATAGCTCTCTCATCCAGCAGAAATGGCAGGTTTATTTAATGAAACATGAAATAAATCAGCAGGGGAAATCAAGGGGAAGACACATCACTGACTGCTCTCTTCCCTAATGTCCCCACTTCTCCTTTTTGGAAAAGGAGAGGGAGGTCTAGCAAGAATATTTTGTCAGCGTGTTCATTAGGAGCCTGGATTTTCATTGGGGAATGGCTTTTCAGGCAGGGCTTAGTATGTAAGCATCACTTGGGTGATGGTTGATTTGTTGATTGACTGACTTGTCTAACACTGAGGAGAGCCAGATCAGGACTTTAGAAGCTCCTTTTCAAAGCATGAAAGACTTTTCTTTGATGTATCCAAGGCAGTCTGTGCTGAGGTATCCATGAAGTGAATGCCAGCACTTTTTTTGCCATGGGAAAAACTTTTCCTGGCTGATGCTTGGTGGGCAGTGACAAGTTTATCTCATGGTAATGGAAATGTCTTGGTCTTCACTTTGTTTGCTTTGAATGACAGTGCTCCTCAGTCACTTAAAGAGAAACTCTTCATGTCCTTTGGGTTGTGAAAGCACAGTTGACCATCTACCCGTGGTGGAAATGTTTTAACTGTGTCACCTGACCCGCATGCTATTAGCAAAGGCATTCAAGAAAGTCGTGCTAGGTGGGGATTCATCAGGATTAGGTGAACAGGGCAAATGTTTAAGAAAAAAAAGAAGGGGAAGCTGCATGAGAGGTGAATTCTCTTCAAAAGAGGTTGGAAGCCCTTTTCAGCCTGCTGTTGTTTCTGCTTTGTCCAGGTTTCGAGGGAAGCGTCTGTGGACACAACGTGGATGACTGCCCGAACCACAAGTGCCTGAACGGGGGCGTTTGTGTGGATGGGGTGAACACCTACAACTGCCGCTGCCCACCCCAGTGGACAGGTACGTCCTGGGGGGACCAACCAGGGGTGGTGGCCCTTACTCCGTGCCTGCAGTCAGGGAAGATGCCAGTGCGACCCTTAAAAGAAAAGCTGTCAGCATCACAACCACCACAACAAGGGACAATTTCCCCATGAGTTGCACTTCTCATGTGGGTATACTTTTTAAATGGATAAATGTTTTCCAAAAGCACAAAACGTGGCTTTGCTGTTACATCTGTGGGCATTTGCTGATACATATAGGGGTATTTCTAAGTTGGGATAAATGATCATGTTGATTATAGAAATGCTGCTGAGAAACAGGGCAAATCTGAAAGGTTGGGGGAAAAGGAGTGAAGAGAAGTGTATATATGGGAAGCTTATGGTTTTGCTACTGTTATTTTCCTGCTTGACTTATTTTCATCTAGAATTCTCTGACTAGCAAAGCTCCTTTTGCTTCATAAATGAGTCTGGTTTTACTCTGAGTCTGAAGGGGGAAAAAGCATGAATTTCAAGAAAGTGTTATGCACAATATAAGGAAGCAGCTTACAGGAAACTCAGTGTCATATTTAGTTGCAAAATGTCTCCGTACCTCAAAAATAAACAAACACCTCCGGTTATGGGGTGGGTTTTTTGAGTCATGCTAGTCTTTCTTAGCTGGCGCACTTTTTCAGCTGAGTATGGTTTTGCCCTTATTTGAAAATCATAGGAAGAAAAAAAAGACCTAAAACCAGTTTTTAAAATGCTTTTTTCCTCAGAGAACATTAATTCTGGTTGTAAAAAGTTTGTCATTAATTGCAAAGGAGGCTGCCAGTTAAGAACCCTCATTAACTTAAAAGAATTATATATTCTTAAATGAAGTGAAAACCACATAAGAGTGAAATGCACCACAGCTTGCATAGCTCTTTGAAACTGTGTGCAAATAGGAGAAAATGAGTCCTCCCCTCAATGAGCAAATGTCCTTGTGTCTGTACTACTTCTCTATGTCCTGAAAGCCTGCAGAAAGTGAAACCTGTGAAGGAAAACATGAGAGCTTGGGTATGGAGACAACAAACCCTTAGTGACCCCTATAGTCTTGCTCCATCCCACTGAAATTATAACCCTTGTTATGATTTCTGGCGCCTGTCAGTAGCAAATTAATCTGTCTTACTGTCAGGCACAGAGGGTATAATGATCATAAGCATACAATCTCCAAGGGATTATTCCATCATCATAAATTTAGCTTGGCTTACAGGATTTAGGTGGATGTCTGCTGTCAGCTAGGGATGACTTCTGCATATCCCCTGGAAGAGACCTTGGTCTCTTGGTCTCTCTATCACAAGCAGTAAGCTGTGATTCTGTTTGGTTTTGTGGTTGATTGTCTCCCCAATCAACTCTTTGCAGTGCAGTTGTGGTGGTTCCCTCTCTGAACCTCTTATGGGCTCTGAGTAGCATTGGGAAAAGTGGTGAGACACTGTTGTGGCCTTTCTTGTGCCATCTTTCTCTTGTGTGGATGGTGTTTTCACAAAATCTTGTGTGTGTAAAGCATGCTTCCTTCCAGGGAAACCCTGGAAAGAGAGAGGAGCTCTCCCAGCATTAGGTTCCCGTGGCTCTCTAACACAGTTTAATGGAATGGGCTTTCTGAGAATTTCTTTGTTTATGGTGCAGCTGAGGTTATCAGTGCAGCAGTGGTTTTAGGTGATGGCTTCTCAAGGCCATTGTCTTTCTAGGATTAGGTTCAATGTGGAAATAAAAGTGATCTCACAATTTAGGAACCAGCAGCTTGGCTGTTTGAACAATGAAGGTTAGAACCTTTATGGAACTCAACTGTCCTGTCTGAAATGCACAGTGCAAGTTTCTATGGCTCCTCTCTGTCATCTCAGTAGCAATTTTTGTGAAAGAAGCTTTTTTTCTTTTCTGAATGGATGCCAATCCCTTTCTTGCCTCTTCAATTAGAGACCAAGGAGGTGAGGAAAACACTACACATCCAGCTTGGAGACATGAGAAGTGACACTGAGGCAGGGCACAAACCAGGGAGGATGGCTAGAGGACTTCTGCAATAGTTTGGAGAGAAAGATGATGTTTTTTTCAAGGCTAAACTGCAGTTGCTGCTGACAGGAGTAAACAATAAAACATCAGTTGTTTAACAGTAAGGAAATGCATAAGTGCAGGTCCATCCTTTACACACAGGGGGTTTATAGCATTTTAAATCATCTCTAAGGTAAGTGAAGAGGGGAGAGCTGAGCAGGCAACTCTTTTGGAGTCTATTCTGATAAATGTTACAGCTCAACAGGGCTAAACTGTGAGAATGAACACTTCAGGAAAACAAAAGCTTCCAATGAGATCATGAGGCTAGAGGACATTGTGTACTGCTTAAAAAAAAAAAAAAAGCCCAAATACCCATATCTGTAAGGAAACATCAGCCAAAAATGAAAGGATGTTAAATTTTCTAAGAATACCTGACAGTGTAGATGTGCTGTCTTCATAACAGTCTCTGCTTTCAATACTTGTCAACTATTCTTGGGCAAGGTGGAGTTTGTCAGCAGTTTTCGTCTTTACTTAATCTTTGTCCTGTGGGTGGACAGGACAAATATGTTAATATGGTTTGTCTTCATGGCACAGAGAAAGCAGTCCCATTCCTTGCTAGAAAAATCAAGAAGTTGTACTGCATCTGATCAAGACGAGTTTTGTGTAAAGTAATATTGAAGCAACCTTTACTGAAACAGAATCTGTCCCAGTTCGTTTTGGTAACCATCTGCCTCTTGTAATTCCCTGACAGGTGGTAGGCTGGGCTACATACATATGAATTTTTTTAAAAAATACTCTTTTTTTTTGTGCTTTCTCCTACCTTTTGTGATGCTCTTTGCCTTGAGTCTTATTTCCTGCTCCTCAAACAGAGCTTGCTGCTCCTTTTCTGTTGAAGTGCCTGCCTTCTCATTCTCATTTTGCTGTTTTTTCCGGAAAGATAAAATCTTGCCTTTCAAAAACAATGATGTGAAATTCCTGCTGTCAGCAGTGTTTTTGTCACCTTCAAAGTTCTTGTATTTCATATGTTTACAGTCATTATCAATCTCATAAATTTGTAACTGGTGAGGCAGTCTCGGGTGTGTTTGGGTGAAACTGCCCCAGATCTTTCCTGTTGCTGAATGTTAACTGATTGTTGGTTTGTTTGAAGATGACTTTATCTTGTCCCAGGATAGGCCCTTTGTTAGAGCCAATATTTGTTGGCTCCTTTCAAAGCACAGTGGTGCAGATGTGTGATGAAGGTCCACCTTTCCTTGGAAACAGTCCTGGGTGCTTTTGTGAAAGTGTGAAGTCTATTCCTCTGTGCATGACAGGCCAGAGAATTTGGTGTGTGGTTTGAGTCAAAATTAGCCAAAAATCCTGTCTAATGTCAGGATAAAGTGCCATGTGAGGCCTGTTTTATGCTGCTGTTCTTCAGCCTCACTGTGGTCTCTCCCTGCTCACAGACCCTCTTCCCTTTCCCTTAGCTGGCTCTGGGATTTGTTGGAGTGTTCCACTTTAACTCACTAATCTAGTAAAGAATTCTGTCCAGCTGCCTTTTTTTTTTTTTTTTTTTTTTTTTTTTGGGATCAGGAATTGAAATTCACAGAGCAGTCTCACGGTGAGTGGATGCAGAGGGAAGTGATGGCAGTCCAGGACTGAAAGTCTTATGGAAGATTAGGGTGTCCTTCCACACACATGGGGAAACCATCTGAGAATTAAAAGGCTACTCAGTCATTCTAGCTACAATTCATCTGCAGAAACAAAGCTTGGTTTAAAATGCACCTGTTAATTCTATTGATCTAACCTATGCAGCTTTGGGTCGAGAAAGATGTCTTGAGAATTTGAGTGCCTAAGTGATTACCAATATTAAATGCTGTAAATGCTTATATTTTTCTTGTATGCTTAAGAAAGACTGCTGCTGCCCTGGAAAGTCTGCAGTGTTTTAGAGGCTCACCATGAATCTGTTTTTGGCCCAAATTATGTTTCAGGAGCAGTGCACAGCAGAGATAAAGATTTGTGCCCTCCATGTTAAGTCTTTTGCACAGTTTGAGGCATCAAAAGCTGTGGGATGAGTCTCTGGGTTTGGGGGACCCTGTGCCCACTCTTGAGTGGGTTTTGGAAGACCTACATCATAGTACTTCAGTTACAGGCTCAGCCTGCTCGCTCCCTTTCATTATTTCTACCCCTGTGGCTGGGAAGGCGAGACTCCCATGGCAGTTGTATTTATTTAGGCTTTGTTTTCCTTTGAAAAGAGGGCTCCAATGAACTGTATATTTTAAAATCTAGGTGACCTTTGTCTCTAAGGGAAGCACAGTGTGCTAACAGCTGACTCCACCAAAGAGCTCCAGCACTGGGAGCTAGCTTAAGCAGCAAATGTTTGTCTTGAGCAGAAAAGCTCTTCAGGCAGCAGGGCTGTGCTTTTTAATTAAAATAGCTGTTAGCTTGGTCATATGCTCTTAAACACTAGCACAAGGGTTACTTTTTCTGCAGAGCTTTAGGCAGGAATTTTCAAAGTGGGGCATTAAGGGTTCGATTCCGATTTAATTAGAGTAATATTTGCTCCCTTCCTTGGTTTTCTTTGAAAATCCCAGTCTAAAACTCTGGGCAGATGTGACTTTTCTTTGCTAAGAAGGGGGATAAACATCCAAAGGCTAATAGTAACATTTTCATGTCAGATCATATGTTCCGATATTTTGTTTCTTAAAACTTTCTTTGCCAAATAGCACTTTCCTCAGCTTCTGTGTCACCAAAGTACACAGTGACAAGTCATGTTAGTTTGGTGTTCAAAAAAATGCTGCCTTCTTGGAGTCCTTAGAGGGTCAAAATGTAGAGGAGCTAACTCTGACAATAGGTGACATGGATGATAAATACTGAACATGCCAGTCTCCTAAATCATTAAATATACATCCTTGCTATTTTATGGAGAGTGTTGATGATTATGTGACAGAGAGCCCTGCCAAGGCTGTTTTCTTGTCCCTCCTGGTGATCCTAGGTGATGTCCCAAGACCTTTGTGTGAGCTCAGGGAGGCTGGGTCACGCTCCCATGAGTAGTGTAGTCATCTTCCCCAGCAGAGCAGCAGTGATCAGCTTTCTGGTGCTTTTCCAGGCTTTATTAAAAAGCAGAGTGGCCTCTTTGGTACTGGCTGGGATCTGTCTATGCCAAGCTTGACGAGTTGGCTGGTGTCACTGCAGTGGTATCTCCAAGAGACAGCTCTGACAGAGGCCAGGAGGGATTGTGATTCGTTTTCTTCCATCATGTTTGAACTGGCAGATACAAAGGGAGCAGGGAGCACGTGGCAGCCTCCAGAGCTGGCAGCTCCAAGCTTGAGTGTACAAATGATTCGAAGTGCTGGACACAAACAGACTTTATCCTGTATGTTGTTTGTTTCTCTTGTGGCCCTTGATCTCAGTGTCGTGCAGAGGGGATGGATTCCAGAGGCATTAAAAGTTACACCCTTAGTCCTTTATCCGGTATGGATTCTGGGACACCTACCACAACCTCCTGTTTGCTTGGTGCTGCTTTTCATTTCCTAGCCTTGGGTGGGAGGCAGCAGTAATAAAACACCTGAGGTGTTAACAGTTGAGCTGATCTGATGACAGAATGGCAGCATCCAGTGCTGCCGCCTCTTCCCTTACGCCCTTGGTGGCTTTCCAGCTTGTGAAATACCCTTAGCAGTCAAATGTGCCAAATGATCTCTTAGGGAGATGTCCTTGGGTTTTCAGTACCTCTTTTATGTGCTTGGCACTAAAACAAGGTAAGCCAGACCCCTCTGGTGAGGCTGGGTTGGTGGATGTCTGCTGTGAGACCAGACTAGTAGGTAACAGTTGTTACATCTCCAGCTGACTTGTTTCCTGGCAGTTTCTGTCCCTTCCCTTATACTTAAAATGAGGTGATTTGTCTTTGGGTAATTACTGAAGATGGGTTGCTGAGATAGCTTGAGAATCTGAAGCTTTCATTGTAAGTTTTGGCTCCGGCTGTCAATTTTTTTTGCCTTGCAGATCTTTTCACTTGTTTGGTATTTCCCTGATTCACTGGATTTCCCAGAGGAGGTAAAGAGAAGGACAGAGCAGAGAGTAGCTTGGTGCTGTGTATTTCCTGTGGGTTACTTCTCTGTCCTGCTGCTGTCCCCAGTCATTTCACCTGCCACCACCATATTAAATCAGTCTGTCATTAGTGCATCAGTTTTAATGAATTTTTAATGAATCATGTACTGATCATTTGTATTACTGCCTCTGAAGAGCTTGGTCAGGACTGCTCTCTCTACCCAGTAGTCTGTGGGGAGTGATTTAGGGCAGTATTTAATGGATCAGGCCGTGCATAAGTCTCTTAAAGCCCAGAGTTTTGTATCTGGGGCTTGTAAAATCCCTTGTAAAAGCCCATTAGTTCCACTGCATGCTTCTCAGTGTGGTTATGAAATTAAACTCTTTTCTCTACCATATTAGCCTAAAATAAACACAGATGCTTGCTCTGCTCATTACAATTGTAGATTTGTCTTCAAATGTTCAAATTCTGTATTAAGCTATTAAATTTTATGATTTCTTTGATGGTATTTGACATCTATTTGAGATCTAATAAAAGCAAATCAAAACCCCAGCACCTGAGGTTTGGGAATGGCTGCTACTGCTTTGCTGCTCTGGAAGAAAGATGCTGTGAGATCCTCGGGAAGGAGCACATTTTTGAGAGCTGTGATGCTGGTTCTATAGAAAACTCCTGCAAGGGGAAAATAGTTGGCTTCAGTCCTTTTTTCTGGGGGAACTACTGTAAAACTTAAGCAGGGAAGACCTTATGTGCAACTCTGGCAAGTGCAAACAGTGCAGTCCGTGGAATTCAGCATGCCCCTGAAGCCATCTTTGGAGCTGAAAGTATCAGTCTTATTTGTTGGATTGCCTGCAGGGAGCTGTGGAGCTGGCTTTGTTGAAGGGTCTAGAATTTGGATGTGATCTGGGTATCACACTTTAGATCCCTTTCAGTACTGCCTGCTTATTGCTCAGGACATTTTGGTCTGGATAAAGACTCTCTCCTTCAAAGAAGTTTGCAGTTCTCTGCTTTGAGATACCTAGTGTCAATAAAGCAAATTACATAAACAAATATTTTCTTTTGTAGGCTTTGCCATGTGCTGTATCTTCCCTGCAATAACTGATGTACTATACTCTTTATTAGCTCTCTCGCTCCCTTTGTGGATAGCAATTCCTTTATAAGTCTCCTAGGAAGTTCTTTCCTCCAGTGGTCTGTCAGGCTATGAGCTCTACCTCTTTTTTATTTAGAGGTGGTGGCTCCAGTACTGCAAAATATATTCCTGATGGAGGCTGTGCCATTGCCATTGCACAACGAGTGTTTGCATTAGTTATTGTTCCTTGCAGTCAAATGTCTGCTCAGCGGTGTTTATTTTGCTGATTAAAGCTGAGATTGAGCAGAGGTCCCCACTGAGCTCTTCTTGGGAAGCTGGTGTTTCCTCAAGGAGTGCCTAACCCAAACCTTCTGCAGCAAGTCTGTTTGCCTTTGTATTTTGCTTGGCATTTGTGCCTCGAGCCTCGCCTGCTGTTGCACTGCCCAGCATCCTCACTTGGTTGAATCTGTCTGAAATCCCTGGCTTCCTCTTGGAAAATATAAATGTTATTTTGTTAAAGCCACCACTGCCTACTGTTTCATCACCTTCTAGGTCATTCATTAGGCATTCCAGTGCCTGTATGTGTTAAATGTTGCTGAACTATTTCAAGGAGTATGGATAGTTCTCTGGGTTAAAGATTGAATTGAATGCTTTTGCAAATACACAATTCAAAAACATGGGAGCTAAAGTATTTTTCATAGATACCATTTTCCTGAAGGGCTCAATGGTTCCATGCAATTTTTCCTTTCCTGTTTGCCAAGGAGGCTCACACAGGAGCATGAGGAAACTGAGCTTTGAGCTGCTGGATGCCTGTTGGGTTACACTGCCAATGCAGATGTTTTTCTTAAGTTACAAGAGAGAACTGTACAGAGGAATGTCCTTCTCCAGCCAGCTGTGGCCTGCCAGCTGGCATCCTGAATATATACACTTGTGGTTAGAGAGGAGAAGAAACGGCATGGTCCTTTGGAGTGTGGCACTGATGACCTTCTGCCACGATTAGATTTGGTCATTTATACAAATACTGTGCTTTATCTCTTAGCCCCTTCTTGAGTCTTGATAAGATGCTGTTCACCTTCTCGCTTAGTAGTCCTTTGAAACTTGGATTAAGAATGCAAACAGTTCTAATGAACCATGCTTTTTTGAGCTATGCTGGTTGTATTCAAAACCCATACAGCAATCTTTGGAATACTTTGTGAATTAAACTACTCTTTCAAAGAGTTTTTTGTCTAGATCTGGTTTATAGTTCTCAGGTAGCTCTTTCAGGAGAGCTAGTGACCTCTTCCCTGTGTGCTGTGTCTGAGATAAAGGACAAACTTCTTGAGCAACTGAGTGGATGATGGCATAAAATCTTCTTGAAACCTGATGCTCCCCTTCCAGTGAGTCTCTTAAGACCCCGAGGACCAGTTTGTGATTCTCACCAAGTTGCCTTTCCAGTATCGCTAAACTTGTAAGATATTCTGACTTCCAGTACTGGGATGGTTGTGATTTTGAGAGAAATGGGATATTGCCATCTCCTCCCAGCTCAGTTTTCAAGGAACTGTTTTTTTTTCCCAAGGCACAGGAAAGTATTTGCACCCTTTGCCCTACAAAATGTTTTTAGTGATTAACCTGTATTACATCTGCTGTCAGGAGCTTTAGCCTCTGATACTCCAGCTCCAGACTTTCCTGCTGTTAAGAGGCCAAGAAAATGTTCTCCTTTATGGAAAGTCTGTTCTGCCAGAGATGAAGTCCTCTGATTGAACTGAGGGTCCTGCATTCAGCTGCAGGATCCATGCAATTGGAATTGAGGTTAATGCAAGCCCTCTAAGGTTTGGTAGGATCAGCTTTTTGGAGATGTCTGCTGCTGCTTTCCAGTGTGACTGTTTCACTGTCTTCTTTGTTCAAGCTAATGCTCCTCACTTCTTGTAGGATTGTTCTGATTTTGTGTGCTGCTTTACCTGTATAAATCAAGCTTTATTTTCTTTCTGACATAAAGAAGGAGAAGGGCTGGCTGTTTCTCGTCAATGAGATCTGGTACAATTATTAGAGGGAGGCCTTGAACCCTGTGTCTGCCAAAAGAGAAGCTCCTGGAGTTCCTTGCAGTTCTTGAGGCTCTGAAAATGGGAGCAATCAAAGCAGCAAACATGTCTGACTTACTCCATATGGCTTTTCTGAGGGGAAATAAGCAGGAAGTAACTTAGTTTCATAGTGGGCAAAAAGTGCTAAGAGTTGAATGCTGTTCCCTTTTTCTACTTCTAGTTTTCAATTTTGAAATACCACATGGACTAGCTGTTTACTTTGTACAAGGTCACTTAGAACCTGAGTCGGCATTTTTCTGATTTCCCAGGCTCTGCAGATATCAAGGTCAGGCTAGGTTTTCATTACCTTCTTGGAGTAAGTTGCATTTCCTTTCTCGTTGTCTTTTATGTATATGTTTCCACATTTCCATCAAAATATTGTGCTGTTAGTATATTCACACTTCACTAGTTCAGCCTACGTTTACTATGTGTCTTTTAGAAATGTAATTGGAACTAGCGATAGCACAAGAAATGGAATACCTACACAAACGTGCAGCTAGATGAATTAACATTCACTAGTTTTAGCATTCAGAAGTTACTTGGGTTATGGACATGTGTATTACACTGTGCAGTTTGTACAATCCATAATGGACTTTGCCCTTGGAAGTTGAATTTCTGTTCTGCGAATGAAAGACTTGATTCTTCCTAAAACTCTTAACAAGCAGAAAACAAGCTTGCAAACTACATGGCTACAAATAAATATATTTATTTTGTTACAGTTAAGTCAAAGCAGCATCCCATAAGTAAATTATTTCAGAGAATACATCTCATTTGATTTTAAATCTAACTAACCTGGCAGAGAGAAGTCTTCAATTAGGAACAAGGGCTTTTCATTAAAATACTCAATAGTAAAATGCAATAGTTAATTGTTCATTTCTGCCTTTTAATATATTGAATTGCTTTCCTTTGTTTTTAAAACAAACTGCATTAAGCTGGAACTCTGATTCATATTCATAATTAAACACAAATACAATAGTATTACAAAAGAGGCATTAGAAATTGGAGAAGCCAAGTGAGAACCAGAGTCAAGGCGCTCAAATGTGATATGTCTTTAAAATACAGTTCAAGTGCTTGAAGAAGTTTAAGCGCTGTATTTTTCTCTTGTGGAGGCATTGACAGACCTTTTTAAAGTTTGTTTTAGTTTAGGGCTGCAGCAAAACGGAATAGCTGGACATAGGGTTATTGCAAGGCCATCGATGATGTCACTTGGCACTGTTCTTTCTAGAAGTGGAGAGTGAGTATTAGTAAAAAAAATACTAAAAAAAGTCCTAAGCATTGGTATTACTATTGACACTTGAAAAGGGAAGTCAGACCCAAGCCCTGAGTGTTTATATGGGGGATTAGTTAGCCCATCTTTGCTTTAAAAGAAATCACAACAATAGAAAACGTCCCCCAACAGCAAAAAAGATGCAAATTAAAAGCATGTACTCCCATGCTCAATCACCCTTGCCAAAAGCCCAGAGAATGTTGCATTTCGTATATTGAGTTATGTTGCATTTCGTATATTGAGTTCTGTTCAGCCAGTCAAAAGGTAAATGATTTTTTTGAGAAGTACCACACTGTGGAGTGGTGTGGCTGAAAACCTCTTCACGCTTTGGTGGCAGCAGCTCAGCCTGGCTGAGCCAAAAGGATGTGAGCACTGCGAGAGTTCTTTAGAGAGGGAGTCCTTTGATCTGGGCTGGGCCCCCTCCAAGAACAGAAGGAAAATCACTTTTATAATAAGCAAATAACGTCTTGATTATTTTTTCTTGAAGGGAGTCGATTGTGTTGAGCTGCGAGATACGCGTGACTGCTCAGAACCAGCCCCAGCTCACTGACTCTTTCCAGGGTGGCCACTGATAAGCCAACACTGAAAGCTCCTGAACAAACCACTTCTAGTGTGACAAATGCGTGGTTTGTTTGTTCATAATGCACAGAGGTGTTTTGCAGATAACAATAGCAAGGGATTGAGTTCTCCCCAACTCTCTCACTAAGCAAACCAGGAATTGAAGATTAATTCTGAAAACTCTACTGTAATTATCATTACTGCCAAAATTTTGTTATGGTTTTGCAAGTGATAAAATTATTGTTGTGAAGTAGTCCTACCAAAGAATGGAACTTACATACAGAACACAGTTGTTTGCAATAAGTTGTAACTTATTTTTTTAATAATAATTTTATTTCTTTAGCCCTAAGTGGGGAAAAAAAAAATCCAAGTCTCACCAGATCAAAGGCTAGGATTTATCTAAGTACTTTGAAAACAAAAGGAATCATGAGTATAGTAGATGGAGATGGTTAAGTCTGGGCATTTTCAGATTCCTGCTCAGGAAAAATGTTTCAGTTTGGTGTATTGGAGAAGGGTGTGTCTGTGGTCTTGCATCATTATTTCTATGCCATTAGTAAACAATGTGACTTATCAACATCTAATAAGTATTTTTAATTTGGCAAGCCTGAATAAACTGGAGCCCAGGTGCATTGGCAGAGAAGACCTGTGGCTTGCTCTTGGATTTCTTATTCTTGGAATACAAGGGGAATTCCATGCAAATGTAAATGTGCAGCAGATAGAGTAGCTGGGGAAGAGAAATCTTGTGGTAGAAGCACATTTACTGAAGAGCCTTGACCGAAATGACAGAAAGCTGCTGGAAGCCAGTGAGAGAGGAGATGGTGTCAGCTGGGCAAGAGGGAAGGTCACATCAGACAAATCAAATCTCACTCACTGATAAAGGGCCATCTTCTGATGCTGTGTGTATCCTATCAATCTTTTAGGAAGGGTGGCAAAAGCAAGTTACCAAGAAGTGTTAAAAAAAAAAAGAAGGCAAGCTTTCAGTCCTTCAGAGTTTTTAATATAACTGAGAGAAATAGTTTATCAAGAAGAAGATTGTGGACTGTGACCAGTACTCTGTGGTTGCACATATGTACCCATATGCCAGCCTGGGAAGAAATGAGCTGGTGCTCGTGAGGTTTTTTTCTGTTCAGGAAACTCAAAATGACTTGAAACTTCAGCTAAACAATTTTGGCTTAAAAGTAAACTGTGCAACTTTAATGGGGAAGATGAATAACTGTTGAAGCAAAATATTATTGCAAGTGGTAGGTTCTCCAGATTTTGATGTCAAAGCTAGATGGATTTCAGCAAAAAAATACTTCACTAAATGTGAATTGCAGAGTTTTCTGTAGATGTGACTGTGAAGTTCAGCAGCCTATGAAAATTATTTCGAACTTACTGGTCCTTTGGTCCTTTTCCTTAAATCTCCCTGAGAGCGTACATTTGTTTTCTTCTAATATCTCTGGTCATAAGAACATTTTTAGATTACTTCTTTTGTTACTGAAAAATAAAAAGAGAAGACTTCTCAACAACCAAGAAACCCCCAGGTATTTGTGGTTGTCTGTACAATACCTGGGGCAAGGCAAATTAATATTTCAGGTGGAAGAGTTTTAAGAATTCTATTCTTCCTCACTGAGTAATCATCATTGAATAATTATATAGGAAATAATTAAGTTCTCCTGACAAGTGTTTCCTTGCTGCTGATCTGTTGATACTCCTTTAGCCAAGATTTTCTTGTCATGCCATCTTTTTTCTTAGTCCCTCTGGCTGCCCTGCAGGCAGCCCTTTGTTCCTTTTGCTTCTCACCTCCTCGCAGATGTATCTCCAATATGCTATAGGCTGCCTGCTGGCTCTCACACTGTGCCTTTTAAAAGTCATTCTTTTTAAAGTAATTATTTTAAAGACATTTGCAGCCCAGCTCCTGCTTTGAGGTCATTTAGGGATGCTGGTTGTCTTTGCCTGATTTGATGACAGTGCTGTGGAACTTCTGGCATTCGAGCGTGCTGGAATTAAGGAGCAGCAGTCGGGGGACTGCAGTGTTCCCTTTGGTCATGTCGTCTGTGCAAGAACCTCCTTGAGTCTGAGCATCTGAGGTGCCATTAAACCTGATTGTTTCTGTGCCCCAGGCCAGTTTTGCACCGAGGATGTGGATGAATGCCAGCTCCAGCCCAATGCCTGCCAGAACGGGGGCACCTGCACCAACCACAACGGGGGCTATGCCTGCGTCTGTGTCAACGGCTGGAGCGGGGACGACTGCAGCAAGAACATCGACGACTGCTTCACTGCCTCCTGTGCCAACGGCTCCACCTGCATCGACAGGGTGGCTTCTTTCTCCTGCATTTGTCCAGAGGGAAAGGCAGGTAAAGGCACACAACTTGCACAAGTCTGGCACTTCCACAGAAGGTGCTTCCTGGTGTTTATGCACTTCGCCACCAAAAGGAAAAGCACTGTCCGTGAGCAAAGAGCTGTTAAACCCCTGTAGCCTGGGACACAGAAGTATTTGTGCCAGCCTAGAAGACAAACTTAGTACAGTTTAGGTTGCAAGGAAAGATCTTTTTCTAGCCCTTAGCAGAATCTGTATTTGCTTGAGAAGCTGCACAAGTGTGACTTGCTCTATGCCCTTTATAATAATTGTATTAATCCAGAAAGCTAATTTATATATTTTTGTGTAATTGTGTCAGGATCTGGGCATCCTCACTGGTATAGTGGAAAATTTTCTGATTTAGGTTAGCTGAAAGTGTATCTCCTAACTACATGGAAATAAAAGTGATCTGCATATCTGAATTAAAGTGAGCTTCATGTGCATCTTTTCAGATGTCAGAAAAATTATCACGCTGGTTTGAAAGAAGAGTTAGTTAACTGCTCCAAGGATGAGATTTTAATTATGGTCAGCCATTTTCCTGCTTCAGAAGTGCTGGAGACAACTCTAAAGTAACAGAATTTGTGTTTAAATATGATGTTCTATAAGTGTCTGATGAATTCCCTATGGTAGTTCATGGGCTCAAGCCTGTAAGATATTGCTCAAGTTTCTTGCTGTGGGAATCTCTATCTGAAATATCAGGACACAGAATTTGTATAAAATACAGTCTGACTGCTCCATCTCTCTAATAAACTCTTGGATGCTTCTTTAGGTCTTCTTTGCCACTTGGATGATGCCTGTGTTAGCAATCCATGCCAGAAAGGTGCTCTCTGTGACACCAACCCTGTGAATGGAAACTACATCTGCACCTGTCCCCAAGGCCATAAGGGAGCAGACTGCACTGAGGATGTGGATGAATGTGCAATGGGTGAGTTTCTGTTTGCTCTCTGTGAGTGCAAGAATACACATTTTGTCATAGCTTCTCCACATACACGGGACACCTTTCGTGCTCTCCCCCTTCCGTTTCAGTGTCTTTAGATGTGTTTTAAACCTTGTGTGAGACCTGGAGCAAAAGGCTGAGCCGGAATAGTTGTCCATGTTTGAACTGGAATATGAAAAGCAGGGGGATGCTTAACCATTCTTCCTTGTGCAAGAGGGCTTTAGCACTGTGTGGGGAGTGCCTGAAAACAGATGTGATAATTAAGCTGTCCCTTAGAACTGCAGGGTACAATGAAAGCACCGCAGTTCATGTGGGAGCTGTTGCAGCTATGGCCTCAGTAGAAATATATCAAGGCTATTTGACAGCCAGAATATGGCTGGATCTTTTGAATGCCTTCCAAGACTGGTGACCACGTGAGCTTTTAAAGCTGTAGTTCTCTGATAGCATGCTGTTGTGTTGTTTTGGGGATTAACTGGACTCTTACAGACTTACTTACAGTTTTGTGAGTGCTCGTTCCTGCTTCTAGAGTGTGATGCGTGAAGGTAATGCCTACCCAGCACATGGAAGGTTGGAAAGAAGCACTTTGAATTTCATTCCTCAGTCTGCCTTGGACAAGAGTGCTGTTCCTTTTTGAAAACATAAGAAGGACAAGTTTGTCTATTTTGTGGCTGTGACGGCATCTTGTCAACCTCAGGAGTGAAGTAAATGTGAAATGTGATTTGGAAATGAGGCCTTGGAAATGTTATTAGTTCTCTAATCCCTGCTAGCTGATACTTTTCTCTTAAGAACTGTTGTTTATGATATGAAGCAAAGTTATTCCTCTGGTCCCTGGTGGTGACAGAAATCCTTCTTTTTGTCCCTGACAGGCAAGTAACTGCCACTGTTTCCTTCAGTGGCCTTTCCCCAGAAGGATGAACAGACTTTCCCCAATGTTACTTGCCAGAAAGGAATGCCCACGAAAAGACCATGACTAATAAAGAATGCTGTGGCTTTTCTGCTTTGAGGAGAGGTTTTGACACACACCTGTCTATACTTTTCTTGCAGCAAACAGCAATCCGTGTGAGCACGCCGGGAAATGCGTCAACACTGAGGGCTCTTTCCACTGTGAGTGTCTGAAGGGCTACACAGGACCTCGCTGTGAGATGGACATCAATGAGTGCCACTCAAACCCATGCCAAAATGATGCCACCTGCCTGGATAAAATTGGAGGATTCACGTGTCTCTGTATGCCAGGTGAGAAGAGTTTCTGACAAAGATGGGAGTTGCAGCAGAGGAAGAGACCAGGAGGCAGAGCTCAGGCAGGGCTGCCAGCTCTGCTGAGGTGGAACACAGCACTGCAGAGGGGTGAGGCTAACTGGTGAGAGAGAGAGCCTGCTGTGGTGACACTAGCCAGGAGGACCTGGCATTTCTGTGTGGGAGGGAGAAAGCAATTAGAGGGCTGAGAAAGAAACCAGTCTCTGCATCAGTGAAGGAAGTTGGCCTTCTGAGCTGAGTATGTGTGAGCGTGTTTGTTACTATACCTAGTAAAGTGCGTGTGCAGAGTCTTCTCTTTGTGAAAGCAAAGCAGGTGCAACCTTTAAAAGAGTGACTGTGTTTTGAGGTATGCATATGATGATTTTGGATAATGGTGTTTGGGGTTTTTCATTGCTTAAAATACCCCAAATAATGCAAGCCCCCATTGAACTGAGGAAGTCGCTGTAAAAAAAGCTATTTGATTGAAGTTGTGCTTGTAAAATTTGCATGGCCAATGTAACCAATGACCAATGTTAGTCTTCTATTTTGCACTCTGATAGAAAGTGGTGAAAAAAAGAAAAGGATGAAAGTTGCCAGTTGCACAGACTTAAAAAGTACTAAAAACATAAATATAAATAAAGAATTGTGACCCCTACAGGAGATCAGCTGATACCATGACAATTACAATGAGTTTTTATTAATATAGTATTTATTAATATATAACATGTTTTGAAAGGTGGAACAGGAAAGGCTAGTTCCAAGTATTTCACCCTTCTTAATGTTTTTCTTGCACTCAGCCTTTAGCTAAAAGCCCTTGAGCTAAAACTATCTGTTGTGTTTGTTTATGTACCTTTTACAAAGTAATTAACATAGCCCCTTCTCAAGTGGAAGAAAACATTAGATGTGAATTCAGCATAGGCTTCTGCTATTGCTGGTTAGGTGAGCATCTTCAGCAACAGTGAAACCTACACAATCAACATCCCTTTTTATCTTCTGGTGTATATTCTTACCTCATAGTTTCTGTTCAGACTGCAAACTTGCAATGAAACTCTGCTTAAACTTTCAGCACTGGTATAAGAGGCAGTTACGCTCTCAAGGGCACTTTCTACAGCCTTCAGTCACCTCTTATTTCTTTTTATTTTTTAACAGGTTTTAAAGGAGTTCACTGTGAAGAAGATATTGATGAATGCCTAAGTAATCCCTGTGTGAACAATGGAGTGTGTCTTGATAAAGTCAACCGCTTCCTCTGTGTCTGTCCTCCTGGTGAGTTCTTATTTCTGGAATCTTTCCCTGATTCACCCTACCAAGAGCTGCACAGATGGGTAATATGTTTCTTGTGAGTTTCTGTTGTTCTTAGGGCAGCACCTGTTTGAGTGAGTTGCAATCACTATTAAATCAGAATAGTTTCATATTGGTTACAGTAATATTATGCCTGTACTGGATAAGCATGGACAACCTCACAGTTGGACACCTCATCTAAAAGGGTAGCTGGCAACACGAGCTTCTGTTGTTGTGGAAACTATAGTGAGATTCTCAGCACATTTTAAAGATCAGATACTCTGCACACTTTGTCTTTTTCTGAGGTTTTTAGGCAGAAGCTGGTTTTGCATCAGTATAGTCTATGATGCTTGCATGAGGAGTGAGATGAATTGGGCTCCACTAGAAAAGAAAAAGAGCTGAGCTGAGGAATCAATGTTAGCTGTAGAGTGAATATCACTTGTTTCCTTCATGGCTTACAAAAAATTTCGAGTTCAGAACTTACATGACAAAAGCCTGCTCTGCATCCCTTCTTATTGACTAATGACATTCAGGCTCTTGCTTTGGTTCCTTCCTCCAAGAAAAATTCTTTGTTTTCTTTTCTCAAACTGCCCAAGTATCTGCATCACCTGACATCACCAGGTCAATACTTTCTTAACTATTTCAAGAACTGTATTGAAAGTTCCAGTGCTATATTGTAGCACGTTCCATACTGCTGTAGGAATTCTGGTCTGCAGACTCAAGTGATGTATGCACTGTTATTTTATTTTTAGCTACTTGCTTTGATTGCCTTAAAGATTTTTGTTAGTGGGCTCGCAGTTTTACAGGCAGGCATACTGTCCAGTGGTGGACACCACTTGAGCTCCATCTGCTTTATTTCTCTTTAATTTGACCATCTCAGTTTTCAAGCTGAGGCTGCATTGATCTGGAAGACAGAACCTTTGGAGGGTGTGTGTGCTTCATGATGCCACTGAATGTAGATTTGCTGAGCTTGTGTTTGGGTGGGTTTGAGGATTTGTTAGAGGTAATTCCTGACAGTGCAGCTATCTAGATGAACTCCTTCCAGTGACTTCTGTGTTTCCATGTGTTTCTGTGTCTTTCAGGGTTCAGTGGGGCCGTGTGTCAGATTGACATAGACGACTGTTCCAGCACCCCGTGTCTCAATGGAGCCAAATGCATTGACCACCCCAATGGCTACGAGTGCCAGTGTGCCACAGGTCAGTCTGCTGTTCAGAGCCCCTGGGTGGAGATAACATGTAACCTAAATACATGAAAGGCTGGTCACAAAGATGTCACTGTTTTTTCTTTCTTTGTCTGAAATGCTGCTTGTTTGTTAGTCCTCTCCTTTGTGCAGGGAATAGTATTTAAGTGGAGAAAGCCTTTCACTTCTAGCAGTTAAGTTCACAATTGATGGGAGTTCTGGCCTCCTTCTTTCAGCACCATCTTTTGCTTCCCAGAAGATGACAGCTTCTTCTCTATTAGCTATGGAAGACACATATGGGAAAACACCAGCGTGAAGGCTCTTTTATATGTGGTTTACTTCCTTCTCTCCCAAGTCAGATTATATCTTGTGCACTTGAAAAACAAGTGCACAGAGCAGTGCTGCTGTGCATTCTGATTTCTGTTGCATCAGGCTATTTTATGTCAAAAGCCTGAAGTGCAGTAACATGGAAGTAATATTCCACTCAAAATTTGAGTGGAAATTGTTTGAAATTATTTGTCAGGTGTCACACATAGATTTTGGCAGAGCTGTGGCCAGAACTCAGGTGGTTTTATTAATGCCTGGTGAATTACATATTCAGAAGCATCAGGTTTAATTATAGGATTTTCTTATCTTCAGACCTCCAGGGGTGAAGTAGATAAGTTTTTATCTTCATTTTTACATCTGGTCAAATAAGAGGGTTCAGAGCTGTTATATTCTAATTCTCAGTAAGGAGCTACTCTTGGTTACTTTCAGTTAATGGTGCCTGATACTCTGCTCATGATACAGATTCATGCCTTGGCTTTAGCTCTTCCATTAGGGAAGAAGCTGAACAATTCCTGGAGCTGTCTTAGTCCCAGTAATGTGCAGTGAGGTTGGCTAGATTTATGTGCAACTTTTCTTGTTTTGAATCATTCCAATAATCAAATTATTAAGGCAAATTTGACTTTGCTGCACAGAATGTAGCAGAGATTAGCCTAAAAACAGCCTGGTTTTTCTCAAATGTGTTCTCCATCATTCCCAAAGTTCCTGAAGAGGCATAGAATTTGTTGGAAGAAGGAGAATGCAGTAGTTCTGACCAGGAGAGAAATAATTACTGTGGTCAGAATTTTCCTTTTGACTTCTTCATGTGACAAACTAAGCAGACACTTGCAAAAAGAAAGAAAAGCTCAAACCTTCTTCAAACTTGGAAACTGTTTTATTCTTTCTCAGGCTGGTGTGTGTTCTGGTTGCTTTCATTCACTGAGACTGCAGAGTTTATCAGGCCTGGGATGGGTTTGGGTAGTGTAGAGGAGAACAGTGTGGAGAGCTGTGCCTTGAACAGCAAGTTCTGAATTTGTCACTTCACTAAAACTGCATAAATCACTTAAATACAGAAATTCTAGGGATCCCACCTGAGGAGGGAAGGCAATTACTTCCATGAAGGCAATTAATGTAAGGGAGAATTTTCAGGCTAAAAGCAACCAAATGTATGTTACTGAAGCAGCAGTTCTTAGTAAAATCCTTGGTTAAATATTTGACTGAAAATGGAAGAGGGACTCTGTATTAGGGCTGTTTTCCATCCTGTCTGAAGGATTCTCATATTCTGTATTCAAATGGTTTTTTCCTAGTATAACTCTTGTCTGCAAAGAGAGAAATCATGTTTTGGTGAGGTACGTTCAGTTAAGAGATCCAGAAATATTCCTGATCTCTTAGTGGCTCAGTTGAGCTACAATAGCAGTCAAGGTAATGACCTGTGAATGAATGTGTGCTAAGTGTTATATTTAATATTGACAGCCTTCTGTAAGACTGAAATGTGGAATTCTTCCTGGGGGCAGGTCAGTTACTGGACAATAATGTTTGAGTATGTTCTTGCTCTGCTAATCTCATAGTCTGAGTGATGTGTTGTTCCCTGAATGGTAATCTCCAGCTGCCAACGTGATTGAAAACTGCAAAATGTTTGGCCAAATGCTGTACAGATAGCTCTATTTACTGCTTGCTTTTTGTCTTTTCTTTCCCTTCTGGCATTATTCCACTTATCCTTCCCGGTGATAGATCATGGCTTTTCTTTTCTTGGGTTGTTTCAGGTCTTTCCTCTTTTATTTATCTCTGCCCTCTTTTTTTCCCCCCCTCGCCACCATTTGTCCCTTTATCAGTTTGTTTTTCCTCCTTCCCTAACATCTTTTTATATCCATCTCTCTAACTAGCTTCCCTTCCCTCTCCCCACCCACTTCCACACCCATTCATCCAAGCATACGTTCGCAGAACTTGGAAATGTTAGCCGTCACCTGGTATGTTTGACCACAGAAATAACCACAAACCTGTATGAAAAATGGGGAGCCTCTTATCCACTTATAATACTCAGGTGAGAACCACTCTTCAGCTGTTGAAATTCCCTGCAGCTTGGTTTGTATCAGTCTCCAGTTGGTGTCTTGAAATTTCAAGTTCTGCCTTCCTGAACTTCAGCTGCTGGAAGGCAGCGTGAGCTGTTGCTCCAAAACCTCAGCTCTGAAAACCATATATTTGAAATTGTCCCCATCTTACATAACTCTGCTCCATCATGGAGAGCAGGACTCTTGAGGGACTTTTTTGCTGCTCTTAGCTTCCCGAACCCTCTAGCCCTTTTTTTGTGTAGGTTCTGTCTTTCTCTGTTGCTCAGGATGTTTCCCAGCTGAAGCAGAATGAAACAGGCCAACTTGCTGCTTGTTTCATTGCTCCTAACCAAGAGGTTGCATGCAGCCTTCGATAAGTTTGCAGTTGGTGCTTGATTGCAGTTACTGAAAAGTTTCCCAGTGAAAGAAGCAAGAAACTTTCTAATAAGCAGAGCTGCAGAAGCTTTGATGGGAGCCAAGGGAGTTCCCTTGGGAAGGTTTCAGCAATGTTTTTGCAGTAATTTCTCATCCTAACAAGGTCAGCCCCACTCTGTCCCCCTGTTACTGTTTAGAGGAATTTAATGGCAGGAGTGTGCCTTCAGATAGTTAATACTGATGCAAGTAAATATTTCTGATGGAGATTTACATGTTTCCTCTCATGGTTACTGTTCCAAATAAACTGAAGGTGACCACTTCCAGGGCCAAGGTTCTCCATGCATGATGCTGTTCTGTAATGCTGTGAACAGTGGAGAGTGTTGTGTTCCAGGGCTGGAAATGCAGTTGAGGTGCCTAGTTACCCTTTGTGCTCTCTGCTACTTTGCTGATTCTTGATACAGTTCTTTCTGTACCTGGATTATATTCACTGCAGCATTCTACCGGTGAACTCCTTACTTACTCATGGTTTTCCCTCAGGTTTTACCGGCCTTCTGTGTGAGGAGAATATCAACAACTGTGATCCCGATCCCTGCCACCACGGGGAATGCCAGGATGGCATTGATTCATACACGTGCATCTGCAACCCTGGCTACATGGGTGCCATATGCAGCGAGCAGATTGACGAGTGCCACAGCAATCCTTGCCTCCATCAAGGGCGCTGCATCGACCTGGTCAATGGCTACCAGTGCAACTGCTTGCTGGGCACCTCAGGTATGTAAAACACAAGTGGAAGGCTTGGATTCAAGCAGAATTCAAGCATGTAATTATTTCTTACGTGTGCTCTGGTGTGTGCTAAGTTGAGAGCATTATTGCTTTTCCATGCTGAACTTTGGTGTGTTTGTGTGGATTGCCTAACCCTCACTGGTGCTGCAACTGATCTTGGGAGAATTTGCCTCCTCTTTACTCCAAAAAAATCAGGCCTGCAGAAAAATTAGGCATAGTATTCAAAATGTTTATTCCTTTGTTTAAATATTTAGTACAAGTTCAGGGTCATATTCAGTCAGCACCAGTGGCTTGGGTGACATTCCTTGGTGTTGCAGTGCTTCTGCATCATCACCTGTTTAAGTTGCCCCCAATGTGACTTTGAAGCAGGTGGCATTCTTAATTTGGCTATTTTGAGAAAATAGTTTTGTTGCCTTCTTTGTAAGATTTACCCTCCTTATTCCTCTAACTCTTTTTTTTTAATCCAGGAGTAAACTGTGAGAATAACTTTGACGACTGTGCCAGTAACCCGTGCATTCATGGGGACTGTATTGATGGCATTAATCGCTACAACTGTGCCTGCAAACCTGGATTTACAGGTAAAGTCAGCTACCCAAGGGCTTTGGATTGTTTTGAAGATAGTTATCCGAGTAGCCAGGGAAGTGTTCTTTGCATACTGACTGCAAGGGATTCAGTTGGTGTCTCAGTAAATCCTTCTAATCTTTGGATCTTAGCATCTTACATTACAGCCAGTTCTACCAAACAGAAAAATGGCCTGATCTGTGCTGTGAAATGCCATTCTTGTTAGGTAATTAAGTCCAATTCATGGTTCTTGGTTTATAACAAATAAACCCATGTGACTTTGGTTTATTATTTACAGCCTTTTTTCAGGGACAGAGAGATTGTGGACAATATGGAGAGGTGTTTGATTAAACTCTGTCTTGGGCTTTGACCATGAGCAGTATTTCTATTTCTGTGAAATCAGAGCATTAACTTGGTGGTCTCTTGAGTTGCTTTCCACTCTGAAGTCTTCAGAGGAATAACTTGATTTTTTCAGTTCTTCTCTGTCATAGCATGGTCTGTTCTGTTTTCTTTTTAGACTGCAAAATTTCTCTGGTACAGTAAAAGTGGGGCTGAAAAAAGTGGTTAGACACCTCTTGATCCATGTTTAGAACTCTGAGCCAACATCAGGACTATTTCTTATGACTAAAGCACATCTCACCACTGTTTATAATGACATTTGTGTTTTGAGCCATGTAGAGTGATACAAAATAATTGTTGTGAGGCAGTTGGTACTGTTTATTACAGCTTTCTCATCATGGTTGTTACTGTTTATTACTGAATTAATTAGAATTGATCTGAAATGCATTAGAAAGAGCACTAAAATGTTTCATGTGTCTTGTGCTTTTCTCTTGGGGTCTTTCCAAACTCCTGATGCTCCTTCTTTCCCTCTATGGCTCTGGCATGGTGATATTCTCTAGTCCCTAGAAAAAGATGAGGGATGATGTTGATCACTTGTGCCTACCACTCTCCTAGGTTGCTGGCATTCCATATTTGTTATCCTGCTGGATCTCTTACTGTTATGCTGTTAAAATAATTCAGTAATGTGATGAATTGGCATATCCCAGTCTTTAAGGAGCTGGCTTGCATGGGGTTTTGTGACTTTGTCATTTCCTTCTGTTAAAAATGCTTTCAGCTTACTGCATCATTCACTCTGTTTAGCTTTCCAGCCTCACGAGTCCTTTTGGTCACTGCTTCAAGGATCTTGCAGTCATAATCAGAGGCAGGCAAAACAGGAAACAGTGTTTTTTAGAGCCCTTTTCGCGCAATAAACCACAAGAACTGTATTTACTGCAGACATTTGGGCAGTATTGGTTGTTCAAAGGGGAGGTACTTCAAAGCAGAGGAGCAGGGCTACGACAAGTGGAGCTCAAGAGGTTTGTTGCAAGCATGATACAGCTGAGTGGTTTTTGCTTTCCTAATCAATATTAACCAGTGATTTTAGTGGAGATTCTGGAATGGTTTGTGTAAGTGCTGTTTTCCAGGCACAGGAAAGTGCTGCATCTCTCAGAAACTCTTCTCTTGGCTTGAGTTAAAGCACGGAGGCATGTGAGCTCCATGCTGCTGCCTTGGCTTCCCTGAGCTGTGTCTCAGTGTGTGCTCTTGCAGATGTGCAAAGCAAGCACTCTTTTAAGAAATGCTGCTCAGGAAGTGTTGATTTTTCTCTCTAGGCCCCCGTTGCAACGCGGACATCGATGAGTGCACGTCCAGCCCCTGCCACAACGGCGGCACGTGTATAAACGAGGTGAACGGCTTTCGGTGTGTGTGCCCCGAGGGTTTCCACCACCCCCACTGCCAGTCCCAGGCAGATGGATGCCTCAGCAACCCCTGTGTGCATGGCAACTGCACACACATTGCCACTGGGTAAGGACTCGTTGAACCTACCTGCTGCCTTCTGTGTTATTGTCTTGTTCTCTCCAGACTTCCGGCTCCCAACTTTTCTCTAATTTCTCAGATTAGGATCCCAATTTATCTGATGCCTATGACATAATCACAGTAAGGTGTAGACCTTAATTCACCAGCTGGTGTTTCAACATAGGTTTTTCTATCCTGCTTTGTGTTGTTTGCTGGTTTTGCATGGGCAAGGAGTGCAGGGTGTACTGCCACTATCTAGAGGGAGGGTTTGGTGATTCTGGTGAGTTGAGTGAATGCAATTAAAATAAAGAAATGGTTCTAAATTAAATCTTTGGGGAGCAGCAGCAATCTATTCCATCAAAACCTAAGGCATTGAGCGCGGGGACTGTCTTTATTGGCTAGTGCTGTTCTTCCCAACCAAACACTGTATCAAGGAAGAGGCTGACAACTTTTGCTCTAGGGATGGATATTTCCCCCAGGACACTTTGTCCACTGCTGAGATTTTGTCAGCCTTACTCATATTGTTGCATGTCTGAGAAAAGAATGGAAAATTCTCTCTGGCTGTTTTGATGGCAGTAGTTGCTTCTGAATCTTCCCATCCAGGAAGACCAAATGCTGATTTTGGAAGCCCTAAATCAGATTTCTTCTTGGTAATGGCAAGTCTGGGGATGTTTTGTTTTGTGAAAGTTCTCAAGTATACATGGAATAGCCTCCCAAATATGCTGCATCCTGGGAAGTGTTGTCAGCACTTGGGCAAGGAGGTGATTTGCTGCTGCAGGTAGCTCTATAGGGCAGGATGCAGCACTTTCCCTGGAGCTGGCAGGAAAGCTGCCTTTATTGCTAATTCAGCCTCCTTGAAAGCTTGGACAACAGATTTTTGTTCATCTTGTCTGTCATCTATCACTTTGCATTTTTACTGACGTACACCTCACACTGTGCCAGGTAACAGAAGCCGTGTTGGCAGGGCAGGGAGAGAGGCCAGTGTCTGTTGTGTGGCCTGAGTCCAGGGTGATTCACCAAGTCCTTGCTTCTTCGTCATGTGGGTGGGGTGTGCTCTACTTCAGATTTTGAAACGTGATGGAGAAGATTGCTCCTGCTCCCAGCCAGCTGTTTTCATTTGAAACCACTATTTGGTATTAAATCAGTCTAGTTATCTTTGGAACCTATTGTTCCCCTCCGCTTTTTTTTTTCTAATCTTTTTTTTTTTTTGTTCCTGTCCTTGTTTGAATAAGTTGAGATGGTCTTATCAAAACAGAAACATATTGCTGGTTGACTGAACACTTCGTGAAAACTGTAACGAGGGAAGTGTGGTTTTAAGGGAAGGTTTATTTTCAGTATTTTCAAAACTATACAGCTAGGGTAAGCAATCTAAAGAAACTTAGGGCTCTTCTCAAGAGAGTTCTTCTGGTTTTCTCTCCAAAACTAATCTGCAGGAAAAACTGGTAGAGGAGTTACTTCAGAATGCTCTAAAATTACTGCTGTTTTGCCTTTCAAGGTACAAGTGTGTCTGCGACCCAGGCTGGATAGGAGATTACTGTTCAACAGAAGGGAATGAATGTAAATCAAACCCATGCCAGAATGGAGGAACTTGTGAGGATCTGCTGAATGGATACAGATGTACTTGTAGGAAAGGATTCAAAGGTGAAAATTCAGAGAAATTTTGTTATCTTTTCCCTTTTTACTCTATTGCACCTTTAGAGTAATTTGCTTTCATTAAACTTTGTGGAAATAGTAATCGAGATGGGAGATGCCGTGGGTGTATGAAGTTAAATTACAGTCAGTTCCTGTAGACATGATACAGTAATAGAATACTTGGCAAGGGCTTGTCTGAGCCTTGCTTGGAATCATTAAACAATGTCCTGTTGGAAGCTTAGCTTAATTTTCTTTGTAAATTATGAAGTTTACATAAATGCCCTGGAAATTTGAGGGGCATTAAACTCAAAATTATCATGGCTGCTTCTACACTGAGTCCATGAGGAATGCTCTGCTTTCTTTTTCCTTCTGCTGAGATTTTTCAAAATGTGGCAGTGCTGTCCACTGCAGTGTGGGATAATCATGTGAGTTACAACCTCTTTGTTCACTCTTCCAAGACGCACCAAGCTCTTAGCAGCACATTCTTCTGCTTTTTCCCATTCTGTTCTCCAGGTGTGAACTGCCAGGTAGTGGTTTCTCCTTGTTCTCCTAATCCTTGTGAGAACTCGGGAATCTGCCAAGAATCTCCTGACTCTGAAGGCTACACCTGCCAATGTGCCCCTGGCTGGGAAGGTAACGTGGATGGGGGAGCGTGTTGTACTTTCAGTGCTGAGTAGTGCTGGCTCTGAGCCTCTCGGCCACTGCTTTGTGAGGGGTCTCACCTTGGACTCTCCACATTTCAGGGGAAAGATGCACAGTGGATATTGATGAGTGTCTCTCCAAGCCCTGCAAGAACCATGCTCTGTGCCACAACATCCAGGGCAGTTACCTGTGCGAGTGTCGACCTGGCTTCACTGGAGGGGACTGTGACAGTAACATCGACGACTGCCTGTCAAGTGGGTATCAGCACATTGCTCAGTGTTTTCCATTTTTTCCCAAAAATAAATTTGCTGACTGGTGTTTGACAGATTCAGAACTGTCTTTTATGATCTCTTGCCAAAAGGAAAAAAAAAACCCAAACTTCAGCTTTGTAATGTTTGGCGCAGTCAAAATCCGTTGTGTTCAGCTGCTAGAAATGGACCATGGTGTCCTAACTAATGGCAGTTGTTGTTCTCAGATCCTAAACTTGAAAAGCCCCTTAGAATTTACATACCTTAATAAGAAGCACTGTTAAATGCAAAATTATATTTGCCTGAAATTTTAATCCATCAAGTTAAAGTGCCACTGCAGGGCTTACCTGTATTTCAGCGTTAAGTTTGATTAAGGTGTGGTGGGAATCTGGGGTATAGTAGTCCTTCCTGAAATGTCTGTCTAACATTAATATTCTAGGAAGAGTGGGTCTTGTTGCAGTTCCAGTTAATCCATATTTGAAAACAAATTAAGCAGCAGGAAGGTCCTCTGTTCTGGAATAGGTTGCAGGAGGGTAACCCATACACTGATGAGTACTGAAAGAGCTCAAATTGCAAGAAAACAAGTATTAATTTCATGTCCTTGACACTGCTGTTTATAAGGGAAACCAAATACATAGTAGCTTCTTTTTCTTACTGGGCATATTCTATATCATCATCAGATAAAATCAGAGCCTCCTGAGAGATGTCACGTGTTTAAAAGTTCATCTGTTACTGTTTGAAAAGTGCTTTATCAAACTTTGGAGGAGTTCACAATGCTGTAATTTTTAGATTGGCCAGGTCTTTAAAAAAACCCAAGCAAATGAACAGAAAAACCCAAAGCAAAAAAAAAAAAAAAAACCACAAACCAAAAAAAAACCCACACACACAAAAAAAAACAAACACTCTAATCCCCTATTTTTTACTATCAGCTTAAAACCAAAATGGAATTTTGCAGACTTAGGCGTGAACTTAGCAAATTGTGTTTTGCATTGGAAAAAAAAATGTAAATTCATGACTGCTGTAGAGAAGGATCCAAACAAGTCTGTTAGCAAAAGCTACCGTGGGAGCCCCCAAAGCAGCACTCAAAGAACTTCTGAGGTGTCTGGCTCAGCCTGAGCTTTTAATTCCTTCTTTCTGAGCAAACAGGTACAGTACAAAAAGTGTCACGGTGCAGTAACCCACAGCTTTGCTTACTGAAGCCAACAAAATCTTTGCCTGTCCTGTTAGTTTTTGTGTGGGTGCCTGAAGATAAAAACGTTCTCCAAGTGTTCATCTTTCCCTCTCGAACAGCTGGGACATCTCTCTCCCTCCTCCTAAGTGTTCTGAGAGCTGTGGGATTCACCCCATGTTGTCTTAGGCAGCACACCCATGAGGCTGAAAAAGCATTTCACATTACTGCCACAGCTGATTTCATTTAGCATAACAAAAACCTTCCATGCCTTGAGCCAAATGTCTTTAATCTATGAAGCAAACAAACCCTCCAACAACAGGAACTTATTGAAAAGTTGATACCCAAGTCTCCTTCTGTCAGTAAATGTGTGGCACAGAGAGAATTAATGCACAGCTTTTGGCTTTACTCATACATGGCTGACTGCCACAGACACAACATTTTATAGCTGCCAGGGGTCTTGCTTTGAATGTGCTTTTTCTCTGCAGTAGTCAAATGACCTTTAAATGGATGCAGGTGTGTCTCATAATACAAATTTTTAACATGGGAGCATATTTCTCAGTCAAAAAATGAGCTTTAATTACCTTTCACATTTCTTCATTTCCCAGTAAACAGAATTAGCTTATGATAAACCACAAGTTTTTGGTGGAATCTATTTGCGTTTTCAAGTTCATATTTTAGTAGTACTTAAAGGTAGTCCTAAATCCAAAAAAGGCTCGGTAACCTTTTTTTCAACCCCCTTGCTTTCTCCCTTTTTCCTCCCCCCTCCCAGTTTCTTTCTCTGCCTTCATATATTAGGCTTTTGCTCTGTGGAATGCAGAGTAGAAAAGGAATCTGGCTTCAGGAATGTGGGTCTTAAATCCAAAAGTGGAAGGAGAAAAGCAGGAAGAAGTTACTGAACAGCAGAAATCTTTCAGACAGATTGGTACTTGTGGAAGCAAAAGGAATATAGTGGTAGGAGGTGGCTTCGACCAAAAAACAGTGGTATGCAAATAACAAGAGCATGACAGGGGTAAGGAAAATATCAAGAAATGCAGTGATTAAGGAGAATCCATGGTGTAGGAGTCTGTGAGCTTTTCTGCCAGCCTTTCCCCAATCAGTCTGTGGTGCTGGGAAAAATGTCAAGTGCTCAGTAACACTCAAGTGCTCATATATGTGCTAACATACACGTCTGATTTGACTGGACTGCTTTCATGCTGAAAATTAAGCACACAAGTTCTCTCTTGTGGTAAGCAGAGTCTGGAAAAGAGAGAATGTGCGAGTTCTCTGATGAATAAAGTTTGGTAAGGAAGAAGAAACCATTGCTGCTCTGTTTTCATTGTATCAGTAGGCATCTGTCACAAAAGCAGCATTTGAATTTTAAACCAAGAGGCTTAGGGTTTTGGTTGAACAATAAACCAAAAGGCTTTGGGTTTTGGTAGAACAAATTCCGGCAGAGAAACCTTTAGGCTCTGAAGGTTGGCCTTGATCCACACCCCCTTGTAAATTTCTAATTGATAATGCTTTGCAGTTACCTGTTCCGTAAAGTGGCAGAGAAAAACCTGTCAATACTCTGTCCCACTCTGGGCTGCGTGACACCTTTTTATTCCATAGAAACAACTGCTTTAGGACCTATTTAAACACTCACTGTGATGCTTCTGTCCTAGATCCCTGCCAGAACGGAGCCTCGTGCGTGGATGGGATAAACTCCTTCTCCTGCATCTGCCTACCCGGATTTCATGGGGACAAATGTCAGACAGACACCAACGAGTGTCTGAGTGAGCCGTGCAGGAACGGGGGCACCTGCACCCACTACGTCAACAGCTACACCTGCAAGTGCCCGCCAGGCTTCGAGGGAACCAACTGCGAGAGCAACATCGATGAGTGCACTGACAGGTGAGGCACCTTCACACTCTGCCTGCTCCTGCCCTCCAGCCAGTCCTGCTCAGAAGCAGCTTCTAACCAGGAGAGTTCTCCTTTCCTGCTGTTTGTCACAGGTGTACTTGTGATTCTTGCAAGGAAAGCTGGCTTAGCTGAAACACAGTTGCCTGGTCCTCAGTTTCTTCTAACTTCTTCTAACCTAATCCATTACAGGATGAATGTGACAGTGTTTAACAAAAGTTAAAACAGTTAGGGATGCTAGCTTATTGAAATTTAAATAATTCATATTTTTACAAGACCACTATCACATAGGGGAGGGGAAATAATTGGTCATAAATGGTTACTCTGTTGAGAAATACAAAAGCTGCAAAAATGGAAGCAATGGCCAAGTTAGAAAAGCAGCAAAAATAAATTAGTCCTGAGTTGTTGACAACAAATAATATGAAGAAACCAGGTGAAACACTAAATCCACTAAATTTCTGTATTGGAAAGATTTAATCATCAGAGATCTTTTAATGCTCACACGAAAAAAAATTTGATGTGGTTTAGCAGTGTTGAGATAAAACCTGAGGTTGTTCTAAAGGTGGAGGTGTGGAACTGAGTTAAAATGCTCAGCAGGTGGTCCTTAATATGAATGGTTTATGTGGTAGTTTTAAGAGCTCTTTGAGAGTTAAACATGTGATTTCATCATCTGCCTGCATATTTATTTTAAGCTTCATTAGGATTGATGTAAGTAACTTCAGATTCTCAAATGGGAAAAAATTCTAATAATTTCTTTAAAACTTGCAATGGTTAAAAAAATAATTAAGAAGTACTCTGTTCTAGTCTAGTTACCAGAGGCAAATTATGCAAAACTCTTAGTTGTCTTAAGTATTTTCTGCACAAATAGAAAAGATCTTTCCTACCTTTTATAAAATTGCATTTGAAGAGGAGGTATTTTACTTAAGAGCAGGATTGTGTCACTGATGAGGGTGTGTTTAATTTGCACAACAGTTGTTGAATCGAGTGGAGTATGCTGGATGTTTTAGCAGAGCTCCTGGCTCTTCCTTGAGGTTCATCCTGGTTTTGTTTATGTTATCAGTCAGGACAGAAACCAGTCTTGCAGGTATGAATTAAGGATGTAGCAATTTTCAACGCTCTGCCAAGCTAAACCAGTCACACCTTCTGAACCAAAATTACTGAGCTGTGCTTAAGAGCACTGTGGTGGTTGGCTAATTTAAATTTGAGTCAAATGATTCTTCTGTGTATTGTGTGAGAAGCTGCCTATGAGACAGAGCCCTCTCCTTTTGATTGGCAGTTCCTCTGTCATCCCTGCTTTGCCATGAGTGTAAATTGCAGTTTGCTCTCCCTCTAAAACAGCTTTCAGCCCCCAAGACAGAGGAGGTTCTCTGATGAGCAGTTTAGTGTTTGATAAGGAGGTTAATGTTGGCATCTCTACCGTAATCGCAGTCGGAATTTCGATGTTTAAAATTTGCTTCCCTGCACTGCGAGTTCAGGGAGGGTGAGTCAGGGGCTCCTCTCGTGGAAATACCCTTTGACAGGGCACAAAGCAGATAGCAGAGACGAATTTGGCTTGTGTACTTTATCAAACTGATTATCTCAAGTCTGATCCAGCGTTATTCTCAGAGGTGCAGGAGTTCCTTTACAAGGAAAACTGAGTCAATTTTGCATGAGGCATCAATTCCCCAAACTTTCCCAGTCACTTCTCCCCTAGGACACCTAATCTGGCAGAATTTCTTATGATCAGAAGATTGGGGGGGAGGGGGATAATTCCTTTGATCTGAATTCTGCCAGGGCATGTATGAGTAGTTTTACAAATCAGGACTTAAGATTCTCATGAGAAGAGAAGGAAGGGATTTAGCAATACCAATACTTTCACATAATTTCAGTGAAGAACATGCTTATGTTTTGCATGTTGTATGAACTTTTTCCTTGAGAAACCATATCCCTGATTCCTTTGAAGATTTAAAAAAAAAGGCAAATTGTTTTGTTTCTCATAATTTGTAATACAATTGTAATTTGTAATAAAATGTATCAGTTTCAGCAAGCCATATGAGGGAGTATTTGTGGTCACATTGAAGCTGGGAGGATTTCATTAAATTAGTTGCATCCATCACTAATGACTCATTAAAACCCTGCTTTACTTTCTTGGTTTGCTGAGGTAAAAGTGAGCTGGAAGGTAAGCTGGAATTCCTTAGGATTGCTGTTTTCTGCTTGATGCTTCTTCAGCCAGAAGTTAGCAGTCATCAAAAGGTCCTGTTATCTGCTTTTCTCCCTTATTCCAGCCATGTTTATATTCTCTTTTGTCTGTGAGCTAATTGCAATTTGTCTCAGCTTACCTTTCTTCCTCCTCTCTTGCAGCTCCTGTTTCAATGGAGGCACTTGTGTGGATGGAATCAATTCCTTCACCTGCCAGTGCCCACTGGGGTTCACAGGACCCTTCTGCCTGACAGAAATCAACGAGTGTGACTCCCATCCCTGCCTCAACAGGGGCACCTGTGTGGACAGCCTGGGCACATACAGGTGTATATGTCCCTTGGGCTACACTGGCAAGAACTGCAAGGTGGGTGACTTCTTGTGGCATTGTTTTTGAGCTGTCCAGCAGCAAAGGTGACACAAGAGAGGTGTGAGGTGCCAAACGTGGCTGAGCTCTTGTTCCTTCAGTCCTGGTGAGGGGTGGTTGGCCCATTAGGTGCCCCTGTTCAAAACTGGAAATCATAGATTGGGCTGGAAGAGACCTTAAAGATCATCTAGTTCCATCCCCTGTCTATTTGCAAGGAGGAAAAAAGTGATTATTTATGAGAACAGGTATCACTGGAACTTTCTAGATTAGTTTTCTTACATGAAAACCAGATGTTACCCTGGAAAATGGCTCCATTCAAAGCATAAAATTGTCCTGATTGAAGACAGTCTTGTATTAAAAAAAAAAACAAAACAACTAAACAAACCAGCAAACAAGCACAAAACAAAACCAGAATATTAATCTGATTAGCAGGATTTAAATTTAACTGGTTCATTTTTTACACAGAGGTAGATTTTAGTCAGGGTTGATAGTAAACGTTTTTTTCATGAAAAGCCAGAAAATGTTTTGGGGCAGTAAATGACATGCTTGTCCTATTCACAGCCTCAGTAAAAATCTCCAGCCTTACTTGCACACTTAAGTTCAGGCGGTTTCCTTTTTCCACAGGAGATGCAAATCCTGTGTACTGTAAATGACTGACTAGTGCCTATTAAAAACTCTAACTTGGCATGGCACAGTGGAAACAGAATGATGCTTTTCAAATCAGAATTCTTTTTGATTCTGTTCTTATCAAAACAGCAAGAATGATTTGAGACTATTTCTACTTTTGGAATGGTAAACTCTGTATTGGCTTCCTTTACCAGCAGTCTTGAGTGCTACCATTAAAAAAAAAAAAGGTGAATTTCTTAAATTGCTGGAAAACACTACAATTTTGTAAGAATTTTGCAGCTCTTTTGTGCCAACGTGTCTTTGTAAAGCAGTGAATGTTGGAAAGAAGCATTTTAGTGGCAGTGGGGGAGGTGTTTTTTCAGAAGTATGTTGCTAGACATTAAATTGTCAGTTCTGCTTCTAGGTATTGCTAATGGAGGAAGTGAATGCAAAGTAATGAAGTGATAGAAAAAAGCAACCCCTCTGCTGCCCTAATTATGCATTCTGGGCACACCACCTAAACCTCATTGGGAGAATTAGCATTGAGAGTGATCGTGAAGTACTGTGAAGTTCAGTAGTTCCTCTTCTGTTATGTTTGCTTTGTTTTTACTGGAGAAAAGGATTAATGTTCCTTTCCCCAAATTAAACGCTCTGGATTCTCAGAAGGTCTGCTTTATGTTCAGAGAAGCTTGATTGTAATATATTACCCATTTTATACAAGGAACCAGAACTTTCTAAATTTAGATTAGTACTACTCAAAGCTGTACTGGAGAGATTTATAGATTACAGCTACAGTGTAGTTCTTGTCTTAGTGGTAAACTGGCTTGACCTAATTAGCAAAGCTAAATAAGCAGGACAAAATCAGACAATGATTCATAAGTTTTAGAATTTGCATGTAAAACAGTCAGCTACTCATTACAAATGCAGAAGCAAGAGGCTTGGTGTTTTTTCTTCTTCACGCTCAACTACATGTGATAAAACTTAATTCCAAGTTTCCTTTTGGTTGCCTGTGAAAGCACAGATTTTTTTTACTTTAATCTTTGTGAGGAGACAGTTTGCATCTGAAAAGCAGAACTTTCTGCAATTGAAATTGCATTTTACAGCCAAAATTCGGTGCTACTCACTTTAAAAACCTCACCCTTCCTCAAGACAGCTTAAAATCAATCAAATAGCTGTATTAATTTGAAGGTGAATTGCTTAAAAAGGAAATTAGGGTTAGTGGCTGGTTTATATTACATCAGACAGTTATTTTAGGTCTTCACTTTCATATGATGATTTACTGAGTTTTAGACTCTTTGTTTCTATATGAGAAATCAAGAAAAGCAATGTACTTTGGCCCATCTTCAGTTCATAAAACTGTTGTGGGGTTTCAGTTGAATCTTGGAAGACACAAAAAGTCAGACAGACCATAGTGCAGCAAGTGGGGCCAAAAGGAGGTATGGTGAGCTAATGATAGAAAGGAAAAGTATGAATCAAAATGTGGAACACATCTGCCATCCTCAAAAAGCAGTTAAGGTGAGGGGAGTTAGGGAGAATAGCTGGAAGCCTCCTGCTAACATGGAACTAGAAAGCTAGTCTGAGATAAAACCTGATTTTTTCAAACTGAGCCAGTCAAAGATCCAACTTCATGGTGAGGTGTGAGAATTTTGAAATAGTGCTGCCATCTGGGGTTTATTCCTCTATACACTTGCACTTTCCTAGGCATATAAGACTGCCAGTAAAGTACCTGGCTTAGCTTGGGCAGGACTGTCCTGCTCTTTCCAGTGCCACAGGGAACCAGTATTGCAGAGCTCCCTTTCCTTGCATCTTGAACCTGTTCTCTGAATGCTGTTTTTCCTGCATTTGCCATGTTTCACGTGGGTTGTTTGCTCTGCAGTCTCTTGTGGATCTGTGCAGCAAGTCTCCCTGTAAGAACAAGGGCACATGTGTGCAGACTCTGGCCCAGACTCGGTGTGTGTGCCCGCCCGGCTGGACTGGCGCCTACTGCGATGTGCCCAACGTCTCCTGTCAAGTGGCAGCTTCACAGAGAGGTAAATCAGCATCCTCTGTGCTTCATCTGAAAATATTTACCCAGGCATCTCCTTCCCCCCTGCACCTGTGCACAGCCCAGAGAGCTTTGTCTCTAGGTGGTTGACGACGGTCACTTCTCCAGTAAAAATACTCTCTGCAAGGGTGTGTTTGGGAGTCAAGACTTCCTTGGTTCTCCCCATCACAAAAATATCAGAAAGGAAAAATTAGATACTTCATGCCATCTCAGAGTTTCAGTAGTGCTGTTTTACATGGACTGCCCTTTTGGAAAATGCATCAGCTCTTCATGCTAAACCCCAGCTTTCTGCTAAAGCCCAGGCAGGCCAGGTTTAAGACATGTCCCTCTACAAGAAAGGCGTCTTGGAACTCATGATAAGTATTTTTGCAGAGAGTACTGATTACTGAGTGCATTATTTAGCCTTATAGGTTATATCATGGCCCCTCAAAGTAGTAATTTTCTGCCTCATATGATGTATATGTAAAAGATTTGGTTTTTAACTGAATTATGTCTGGCAACATGGCTTGTAGCCCAGGCAGATGGACACTGTCATGCCACTTTTGTCCAGGTAATCCAGACAAGCAGATTCAGTGTCAAAGGAGAAAGGTGTCATGCTCTCATACTTTTTGGAGACATTCTAGGTACAAACATTGAACCTTTGTAGAGCAGCAATAGTACTTCAGATATGTATTCACCAGCCAGGGCTAAAGTAACACAGCAGAACAGATACCCCATGCCAGTGTTGAATTCAGGGATCCAAAGAGGACGGAGAGTGACTTCATTTGTAAGCCAGTTTTGGTTCTTATCCACTGTAATTTAAGGAGTAACTCTTCAATTTTAAAGTTGCAACTTTTCCATTTGTTGGGCCTACCCATATCCATTCCTGTCTGAGTTACCAGCACTGGCAAGCAAGCGCATTTTATGTGTTTGCTCACTTGATTTAACTCTGCTTCAGGAGTCCCTGTGGACCAGCTGTGCCAGCACTCTGGTCACTGTCTCAACGTGGGGAACACCCACCACTGCCAGTGCCAGGTGGGCTACACAGGCAGCTACTGCGAGGTGCAGCTGGATGAGTGTGACTCCAGCCCCTGCCAGAACGGAGCCACCTGCCGGGACCACCTGGGCGGATACCAGTGCGAGGTAACCCGGGGATTTGCTGGGAAGAGGGGTGAATACTTAGGGCACAGTGAAACAAAGGCATCAGAGGAAGTCAGAAACATCTGCAAGTGGTAGAGTACCTTCAAATAGGGGATAAAAGCAGCCTGCACCTGGAAGGAGTTTTTCATTTGGCTGTTGCAAAAACAGTGCTCCTGAGAGGTTTTTAAGACTGAATTAAGAGGTGTGATTGGAAGGAACGGTGGTTGATAAGCATTTGAACTCTTTGTGTCATTGGAGAGGGGGTTCTTATCTGGAAAGGCTTTTTGCCTGAGGTATGGTTTGTATTAAAATATTTGTAAAATGTATTAAAGGAATATTGTATTTTCCCTGTTGGATGGGCAAAATATCCCTTGCCTCCCAGGGTGGGAAATGCTTTCCACTGCTTTCTGTTTCCTAATGCTGATGCAGAGAGCAGCATAGGCCATGAGATTATTGTATATCAGCCTCCCTAAGCTTTTCGGAATGGTAGAACACCTTGGAAGCCCATGTCCAGAGGGAAAGGATGAGTTTTATGTGAACCTTAAGCCAAAACTACTAAGCCAGTTTTGGTGCTGGAGGGTAGCAGGGTTTGATCTGCTCCGTTTTGCAGCAATCAAATCACTTGAATTCAAGTTTGCAGTGCCCTGTTATGTGTCACATGGTCGAGCTGTGTGCTTAAGCTGCTGGCTGTGCAGCCCTTGAAATCACTTGCAGTTGTTCAGCTACAAAGGCAGTCCTAATCTGCCCCACTGAGTGCTCCTCTGTCGGTGTTAGCCTTTCTGAGATGTCTGCTAATGTATCTTCTAGAAGACCGTTCACACTTCTTTCTGTACCGGCAGTGTGTGGCTGGATACCAGGGTGTCAACTGCGAGTATGAAGTGGATGAGTGCCAGTTCCAGCCCTGCCAGAACGGGGGGACCTGCATCGACCTTGTCAATCACTTCAAGTGCTCCTGCCCACCAGGAACTCGGGGTAGGAAGTTCAGCAATTAAGTGAATGTTACAAGAGGGAATTTTCCTCTCTGACTGCTGGTTTCAAGAGACAGTTTAAAGGGAATGCATTCTGTTCTTTGAAGAATGTTCCCAAAGTACACTGGATCCCTTGGGATACATATTTTCTCTTTAAAAATAAATGCTGCTTTTTTTCCTCCCTTTTATTTTTTTTTTTCTTTTAAAGGAATAGGTCGTGGCAGTGTCCCTTGGGAATGTATGAGATGTCTTTGGCTATGTGGATGCATGAGATTGCTGTTAAGGTCTCTACCAAACCTCTCTGTTTTGATACAGTAAATCCAATCCAAATCATAACACCTTTTTGGCTAAGGTGCTATGAAATAAGTAGGAAATTTTCTTAGTTCTTGCATAACTTCCAATGTCCTATACTTGCTTAAATTTTTGCCCTTCTTTGTCCTCTGTCCCGGAGTCTTGTGGAAAAGAGGTTGAGTGACTCTAGGCTACCCTAAACTATTTCAGCATATTTGAGCTCTTTTATTAAAAGCTCCTTAGGGAAAAAAAAAAAAAAAAGAAAAAGAAAAACATAGCAGTCCACAGTTTGTATCAGTAGTTTTCAGTAAGCATGATTCCACAGCCTGTTTATTGTCAGGTTTCTTAAAACCTAGCCTTCCCTTTTATATCTGACCTATGAACTCTGGCTTCTACCTTTGAAAATATTCAGAATTTAACATTTTAGCCCATCAGTAAATGCTTTCTCACTTTATGTTCTTTTTTAAGCTTATTTCTCAAGTCAGTTAAAAATTTTACATTGCTCTGAACTTTTTCTTTCTGAAGTGTGTCATCTCAATGTTGGCAAAATCTTCAGATGTCAGATAGAACTAAATTCTTATTTCATAAAGCAAATTTAAGTACAATTATAAAATAATATATTTGCATCCTCCCCATGCATATCACCAGTTCATTCACTTTAGTGTGGCTCTCAGCACATCTCCCTGCTCTGGATAAGTGTTTATTTCATTGTAAATCATTGTACTACCAATTCTTCATGTATTATTCTTAATATTATCCTTCAATTTTAAAAAAGGCAAAAAAAGTGCAATAAAACAAAAGCAGAAACGAACCTGCTTTTTAGGTCTCTACATCCAAAAGTGTATTTAGGTACCAGTATCTGCATTGCCAGAATTTCTGTATTCCACTAAATCCCCCACCATCCTTTGAGGAGTTCTGCATGTACTGCTTTTAATCCTTTATCTTTGTTGAGATTAATTACATCCTGGATGTGACAGATTTTTTTTTTTTTTAATGAAAGGAGTTGGAGGAGACTTGATACCATTATTTAGGATAGTAAAACTTAGCTTTTGTCCATGGCCCAGTTTGTAGTTAGTACTTTACTGATGGCAGTATAAGCATCCTCCATATTTAGGTGAAGGATTTTACTTGCTCTGGTTGGAACAACAGCAATAAACTTGCTCAGCTTCCCCTCTCTGCCCTTGGGCAGTGAAGACAGAACCAGCACCAGACCTTGTCACTTGAAAGGAAATCCCACAGGGAGGAGAAGAAATTGCCCTCTCTGGCTGCTGATGGGGGTTTGCTGTAAGTCCCCAGAAGCCCGACTGGAGGAATCAGTGTTTTATCACAGCTGTTTTTTTTGTTGGTTTGCTGTTGCTTGTTTTAATGCTGTTGCTGCAAATGCTCTTTGCTCCGTTCCAGGGTAGCCTGGTGGCAGCTTGTGTCCTGTCAAGGCCAGCACGGGGCTCCCAGGCTCTGCTCAGTCTCAGGGCTAAATCAAGTGCATCTTTTTTGGGCTTGGTTTGGTCTTGTGTTTTTAATTATGCCCTTAAATTAAGTCAAGTATGAAAGCTGCCAAATACCAGGACAGCCTGGTGTTGAGGACAGCCTGGATGTAAAACACATGTACCCTAAGCCTGGTCTGAAGCTGGATGTCTGCAGAGGGTGTGGAATGTATTAAACTGGGATCTTTACCTGCTTATTTCAGGGACTGTGTGTGACATAGCCTTAAAACTTGATGAGCAGTGTAGGTGATGCCTTGAGAGGCTGCCTGGAACAGAGGCTGGACAGAGTTAAAGGAATAAAGTAGGGATTTATTAAAAGGCCTTCACAGGATACACCTTGGGCAGTACAAGAGCCTGGCTGTGGTCAAACCCAAGATGGATGGCCAGTCATGAGTTTTCACACTTTTATAAGTTTTGGTCCATTTCCGTATTGGGGTTAATTGTCCAGTTACAGCTCCAGGTTATGCAGTCCCATCCTCCCAGATTGCTCTCCTCAATTCCCTGTTGTTTGCACTTCTTGGGCCTGAAGCTGCAACAGTGTCCTTGGTTCTCAGATGGAAAAGGATTGTTTTGTGTGACTGAGCTGTGAGGAGAACTTACTGACACTTTATATGAAGATCAGAGTTATAAACGAATGCAGTACAGAATCTGGAAAATATGAAAGCTAGAGCTTAAGGCATCATAGGAAAGGCAGCCATGGCACTGTATCCTCAAGCTCCCTCTTCCCTGTGTTGGCAGGCCGCTTCTGTGAGGAGAATGTGGATGACTGCATCTTGGACTCGGGAGTTCCCCGCTGCTTCAACGGGGGGCAGTGCATTGACCAGATCGGGGGCTACAGCTGCCTTTGTCCCCAGGGCTTTGCAGGAGAGCGCTGCGAGGGAGATATCAACGAGTGCCTCTCCAACCCCTGCAACCCTCGAGGGAGCCTGGACTGTGTCCAGCTGACAAATGATTACAGGTGCATCTGCCGTAGTGCTTTCACCGGTGAGTAGTCATAAACATGCTTCTGATTTCATGGCAGTATCTTGAGAAATGGTAGTTCTTTCCCCTCCTGGAAGTGCAGCTATCTACCCATTCTCTTCACAATGTCTGATTTTTTCCCTACAATATGTTTCCATTTTTAAACCGGTCTTTCTTTTAAAACTTCTAAGAAATTTGTCTTCCATAGCTGTCTCTGGTGAAGGAATCTCCTGAGACACTTGGCTTCCAGGACTTCTCTTTCCTTGTGGTACTTTTCTTGCCTTCATAATTTCACATTTCTAATATTGAAAGTGTAACAGTTCATCTGTCAGCCTATCTGTGACTTTGCCTTTTGCAAAACAGCCATGTGCATTTTCTCTATAAATCAGTATTATAGTATCATCATTAGCTTTTGGCCTCCTTTTCTATTCCTCGCTGCTTTTCCTCCTTGCATTGCTGATGTGGTCAGGGTGGAGTATTCTATGCATAGACAGGCTGTACATTCCTAGCTTGGTGATCCTTCCACAATTCATCTTTGAATTACAACTTTGCAAGAATTTCACACTGTGCAGACTTATGTCTCACTCTCTCTAGACCTCCTCTTTGTTAGTATTGCTGCTATTCTGCTTTCTGCCTCCCACTGGGCTTAAGTTTGGTCTAATAGTCTCCAGATGTGTCTTAACTTTCAGCTTTCCATTTTCCATGTCAGTTTAACTTCTTATGCATTCAGTTTTCCTCCATTAAAACCTTTCACTTTCCCTGCTTACCAGTCACCTTTCCTGCATGCTTTACCAGCAGTTTTTACTCTTATTTATTGTTAAAATTTTAATATACCATGATTTTTCACTAAGTTTGTGAGTTTCAGATGCAAAGAAATCACAGAGATATATGTTCAAAGATTTCATATAGTAGTTTTTGAATGCATTACTTAGCTTGCCAAAAGAAGTTCCTGAAAGAGTGATGTGTGAGGGAAGTGGAGCTGGTGGGACACTGGTGCAGGCCACCAGATGGGTTTATTTTAAGCCTGTCTGTTAAGGTTGCTTTTATGAATTAGGCCTCATGTGGCTTCTGACCCTAATGGAAGGGTTGCTGGGTCTCGTGCTGTGAGGAGTGCAGGCCTGCTGCACCCCAGAAGGCGCAGGGAGAGCTGCTGTGTCTCAGCCATGAGGTCTGTCTGGAAATGTTAGGCACAAAGGGGGAACATGCTTCCTCCTCTAGCTGTCTGTCTTCTGCACATTCCCCACTGACTCTTCTGCCTGGAGGGGATGGGGTGGCTTTGCTGTGGTCTGTGATTGGTGGGATGCCAGAACTCTGTGGGCCACCCTGCCCTGTCTGCTCCTGTCTGCAAAGTCTTAGCTGCACATGTCTGGAGACTTCTATTAATGTTTTCCTAGGGGGTCCAAGTCATGCTGAGATCATCCCCAACTTTTAGAAGCTTGGTGTCAGTTTGACTCTGGGAGCTGCTGCAAAGCTGGTCATTGCAGCAAGATCTCTGTCTGGCTGATCAGTCTGAGGAGGCTCTGCTTGGTTCTCCTGTTCACTCATAGTAGATCTGGTCCTGTGAGTTGTTTGTTCATGTTACAGTGTGATTTGCTATTGGACTCATTGAGCATCTCCCAAAAAGTAAAGAAGTTTTAGGAGCCCCCAGACTGGTGTGGTACATCACTTTCAGCCTCTGTGCCTGGCTGACTTGGAGATGACAGCAGCACATTCTGTCTCTGTGCTGTGTTGTGTATGTTCTCAAGGAGGCAGACACAGTCAGCTATCTCCAAATGCACCTTGTGGATTCTGGGGTTGTGCCTTCCCCTTTACTGCTTAGGAGACCACACCTTATCCAAAGGGATGCTCCCTCCAAAAAGAGTGCTCAGCTCGCTGGTTATCTGGTTATTCACAGGAGTGTTTTGTGTTGTGATGGTTTTGGAGTGATCACACAGACGTTTCTCTGCTCTCTCTCGCTGTGCTCCGTCCCAGGCCGTCACTGTGAGAGTGTCATTGACGTGTGTCCCCGGAAGCCGTGCCAGAACGGCGGGACCTGCGCTGTGGCCAGCAACATGCCCGATGGCTTCATCTGCCAGTGCCCCCCGGTAAGCACCGTGTGCTCACACTGCACTGCCTGCCCCAGCTCCAGAGTCCTCTGCCTGGGCTCTCACTGCTTCACTGCAGGTGAAGACTGGACACTCTTTACCCACATCCCTTAGTTTGTCTGCTTAGCAGGGAAACCCAGGGCTTCCAGCTGCCCCAGGAGAGTGATGCTGCCTGTTGCTACCCCAAACAAGTATGGTCTTTAACTATCACAGCTGGCTTTTTTGTCTTAAACCTACCATTAAATTACATTAGCTTAATTAAATTAACTTTTTTTTGCACTCCTGTGTTTTCTGTGCTTGCTGCAAGCTTCCCCTTGTTTGTGGCTCTTCTAGGCTGTTTTCAAAATGTAACAGAGCCTTGTGATTTCCTAGTTTATCCATGAGATTAGTTCCAGAAAGTCATGGCTCCTGCAATGAGGCTAGAGGAGCTACAGGGGAGAAAGGATCTGCACAACACCTTGCCTCCAGCCCTCAGAGTGTTGAAGAATAGGTTTGTGTCACTGATTTTTTGCCTTTTTTTCCACCCCATAGGGTTATTCTGGAGCAAAATGTGAGTTCAGCAGCCACAGTAGCTGTGGACAAGTGAAATGCAAGAAGGGGGAGCAGTGCATCCAAACGTCTTCTGGTCCACGGTGCTATTGCCCCAAGCTGTCTGTGGGAGAGGAATGCCAGACACACCTGGGCTGTGCCAGTGCCCCCTGCCAGAATGGGGGCAGCTGCCACCCTCATTCTCAGCCTCCTTACTATTACTGCCAGTGCCCTGTTCACACCCAGGGCAGCCACTGTGAACAGCCTGTAACTTTCAGCCCGGAGCCCCGAGGATGTCTGGATTCCCAGTGTGCAGAAAAAGCCAGGGATGGCTATTGTGATGAAGACTGTAACACCCATGCGTGCCAGTGGGATGGAGGCGACTGCTCCCTGACAGTGGAGGATCCTTGGGCCAACTGCTCCTCCTCCCTGCGCTGCTGGATGCTTTTCAATGGACAGTGTGACGAGTTCTGCAACACGCCCGAGTGCCTGTTTGACAACTTTGAGTGTCAGCAAAATAGCAGGACATGCAAGTAAGGCTCGATGCTGAGAACATTTTCTCTGTCTGACTAACACAGCTCCTGCCTGTTGCTCCCTTCTCTCCCATTGTTTCTCTTGCTGTCCTTGCTGAAAGCTTGGCATCCAGCAGTTTCTGCTGCTTTGTTATTTCTTGTCTATTTTTGGAATTTGTGTGCTGTGCACTAAGTCAATAACCTGAACAATGGTAATGTGTTAACCTGCTTGATGGATGTGCCCTGCTTTCCCTGGAAATATAAATAGGAGGCATTTCACCTTGTACTAGATTTTAAATGTACTGCCTGCTATCCTGAATTTTATTCCATGCCAGCAATAGCTGTATTTTACTCTCAACTGTGTTTGCTGCCTCTGAACATGTTTTCTAGCTTGTTTGTAGTGGCATTTCTTTCTCTTCAGTTATTTTTCACAAATGCTATGGCTTTGCAGTGATGATTCTCCCTCGGTGACGCAGGAGATGTTAGACATCTTAGTGAACAGAATAAGCAGTTCTCTTACACTGTTGCCAGAATTAATTAATTAATTCTTGGAGTGTGCTGTGCTTCCTATTTTCACCCTCTCAGGCTGCAAGCTTACCCTGGGGTTGTATTTCTTCTCCTGATACCCTGATTATGAGTGTGGTTTTACCTCAAATGATGCTGAAGAGTGTAAGACCTGGGCCCCTAGAGTGCAGGTGTGCCGTGCAGAGCATGTCCGTGCAGCGTGCTGCCCGTAAGCCTCTCCCTGCTGCAGGTATGACAAGTACTGTGCAGATCACTACGCGGACGGGCGCTGCGACCAGGGCTGCAACAGCGAGGAGTGTGGCTGGGACGGCCTGGACTGCGCTGGCGACAAGGCCGAGAAGCTGGCAGAGGGCACCCTGATCATCGTGGTCCTGATGCCCCCTGACGAGCTGCTGGGGGACGTCCGCAGCTTCCTGCGCACCCTAGGAACGCTCCTGCACACCAATCTGAGGATTAAGCTGGACTCCCAGGGAAATCCCATGGTGTTCCCGTACTATGGGGAAAAATCTGCAGTGCGGAGCCGTCGGTCGCTCGTGGTGGTTCGCAAGCACAGAGAGCTGGAGCAAGAGGTCATTGGGTGAGTGGATCCCTCTGTCTTCCTCTGGCCTGGTTGTGCTGGTAACTCTTGCTTGTAGTTTCGTGGAGCTTTCTAGACTTTCTAGAGCTGTAGGCTGTGTTCGGTGCTGGGGTAGAAAGACATAAAACGCTGCTGCAGTTTAACCTACTGCTTTGGCATATCACTGACTGCTGTGCCCTCTTACTGTGTCTCTGCAGCACCAAGGTGTTCCTGGAGATCGACAACCGCCAGTGTGCAGAGGACTCAGAGCAATGCTTCCACAACACAGAAGCTGCTGCAGCTCTCTTAGCTGCTCAAGCCATCAAGGGCATGTTGCCCTATCCTTTTGTGTCTGTCCAAAGTGAGTAATTGGAGAGGAAAAATTGCTTATTGAGGGAGGCAGTCATCAAACTTGGGCTTGCAAAATACTCAGATTATTGATCATCATCCTCTTGTGTCTCAGTGTTCAGTATGATTTCTGGGAGGTAACTTGTTTGTCCCCAGTTATAGGAATATGTTTGTGCAAAGTGCACAGAGGAGATGTCTGGTTAGTAAGGCAGGATATTTAATTTAAAGCCCAGTCACTTTAATACTTGTAGAATTAGTAATCTCTCATGCTACAGCACTGCAGTGGTGATCTCAACACTAAAACCATTCATGTGCTTTAAGCCATTCATTTAATGGAAAAGGTGCCATTTGGAGAGAAAGGCTGGGAGAGGCATTCCTCAGTCCAGTCTATCAGATGTTTTCTCCTCTGGCAATATGCAATATCTTTGATTTCTGCTCCATCTCCCTCAGTCTTAGGCTGAGCTGCACACCTGTTCTAGGTTGGCATTATTGCTTTTCCTAGTTGGGTTGTGCTTGTATCTTCATGTAGATCAGCTCTCTCTATGCCAAGTGAGGGTGGCTGGAGGAAGGAGCAAGGTCTTTGGTTCAGCAGCCATGTACTCTAAAAAATACTTTGAGAAACCAGACCAAGGGAAGTCAAAAAGACATTATATGTACTTAAAGCAGTCTCGGTGGAGCCTAAACTCTGTAGAGACAATATGCTCCCTCTGGGAAGGACTGTGCTGAGAAAAGAGCGTCTGTAGGTGGAAGATTGTTGTCTCCGCTTTGTTAATCACATTGTGCTTTAACTGGAACTTTTAGGTGAGCCCTTGTTACCACCAAAGACCCAGCTGCTTTACCTGCTTGCTGTGGCAGCTTTGATCATCCTGCTGATCCTTCTCCTGGGTGTGATGATGGCCAAGCGCAAGCGCAAGCACGGCTCTCTGTGGCTCCCAGAGGGGTTCATCCTGCGCAGGGATCCCAGTAACCACAAACGCAGAGAGCCTGTTGGGGAAGATGCTGTTGGACTCAAGTAAGTTTGCATTTAGGCCACTGACACTCTGTTTATTAGTGTCTTGAGGATTTTGAGAATGTGGCTGAAATGCGTTTCATCAAAGGCACTTAACTCCTTAGAGAAAGCTTTATTTTAAACTAGAGCTTCTTAGGCTATTCCTCTAAATTTAAAAACATCTGGTTTGGACAGAAGAATTTTAATTAACTCTAATGTATAAAATGACAGCTAGGAGTTGATCTCTTGGTTTTGTTTGGTTTTCTGACACTGAGCAAGTATAGATCAGCAGCCAGGCACTGTTTGCCTAATTTTCTCCTGGAATAGGTGAGACATGTTAAGGTTGATAGATGACAAAAAGCTTCTAATACCTCTAGCTCAATGCATCAAAAATGTGACTCAGAAGTAATGGAAAGTTTCAAAACTTTTATGCAATTTTGGCTTTCCACTGAATTAAACAACTTTGCAGTTCTAAGTGCATTTAATGCCACTATTGGCTGCCTGAATTTGTAATTTCTTGGTTTCTCTGTTTGGAAGCTACCAAACTTACAAGCAACTCTTTGTTAGTCTCTGCAGGGTAGTGTAAATAGCAGCAGTAGCACCTGCTCAGGCTGCAAAGTGTTATCTTCTCCTTGTTTGTCAGAAATCTGTCAGTCCAGATACCAGAGGGTAACCTGGCCGACCCTGGGACGACTGAGCACTGGGCAGGTGATGGTGGACCTCAGCCAAAGAGAGCTAAGGTAAGGAGCTCCAAGACTTAAACATCACCTGAAACTGCTGGTGAGAGAAGCATCTACATTACCTTCCCTTGCTGAAAACCTCCCTTGGCCTAGGTATTCGTAATAAATTATTAATGGTATCTGAGGAGCAAATCCTCAGGTTAACACTGCCACCACAGGCTGGTGGAGAAAGCAGAGAAAGTCAGTACCTTCTGTTTCAGTGTCACCTCCCTACCGCAGCAAAAGGGACAAGAAGGTTAATGTCATGTCTTGCAGTTCAGGCCTGATAATGTATGGTGAGAGTATGAAAGCTGAGGATGCCAAGCAGAAGAAAATGGAGACCACTATTAGCTTAAAAGAAAACGAACCCCCCTAAGACATCAAGAAAGCAAACAAAAAACCAAAACACAACAAAAATCCCCACCCAAACCCTGAGAAAACCCACCAAAACTAAGAACACCCCAAGAACTTTGAGTGTCTTTGGCCACTTGATGGGTATTTTGAAGCAGCTGCTTGTTTGCTGTGCTCAGGCTGAGGACCAGGCCTTGCTGCCAGAAGGGGACGAGCAGATTGACCAGCGCCAGTGGACACAGCAGCACCTGGAGGCAGCAGATGTCTGTGGCAGCACTTCCCTGGCCCTCACACCCCCTCAGGCAGATCAAGAAGTGGATGTTCTGGATGTCAACGTCAGAGGGCCAGGTCAGTACTCGGAGTGTCTGTGTGTCCTGCCAGCCAGCAACCAGCCTGTCCTGTCTCCCCTGGCTGGGGCTGCTAATGTTACAAATTAAATGGAGTATGCAGGAACACCTGCAGGAATTTTATGGTGCTCAAGGAAAGCACAGTGTGCACTTCTGAAAAGAAAAGCTGGAAAGGTTAAACCATACTCTGTAGCACATGGAATTTCATGGAGCCAGGAGGAAAAGAGATCACTTAGCAAGCACCTGTAGAATCTCATTTATAACAGTGTGTGCCTAAGCAAAATTTTGAATACATAAGTGTGCTGGAAATAACCCCCAGTTTCTCCAGTTGGTTCACTGCAGATATCTGTGCCAGACTTTCCTAAGGACCAACTTAGCAGATTTTATACCTGAGGTGTCTGTTATCAGTTGAGGAAGCAAGGATGGCCTTTTCCTGAATGATGACTTTTTGGCAGACAGTCTACCCTCATTAGCAATGTGTGAGGTGTCTGTCCTGAGCAGAGCAGCAATGCAGCAAGATTGTTAATGAATTTTTTAATTCCCTGATTTATATCATCAGCTTGTGATGATCAAGTCATTGAATTCATAACAGAACTGTGGACTTTGAAGGTTTCTTTAACATGCAGGCAGGTTTCCTCTCTCTCAGTCCCAAATGACTAGATGCCCTGGGAACCCTCTCCTGCTTTTTATGAATGTAAAACTAAAGCTGTATAAGCTGGAAAGGGACTGGGTGGGTCATCTGGTAATAACTGATCTCTGGGTTCTGAGAGGAGACATTTGACCAAGAACTTTATTCAGGTTGGAAGAGCTGCAAGCATGGCTCTTGTTCATATGCAGAGAGGTGATGCTGATGATATTGCTGCAATTCCTTTTTCTGCTGTGTTTTGTGGGAATATTTCCATGCAATTTAAGGTTGACTGGACCCATTCTCTTAGTTCCTTTCTATTGTCTTTTCTGCTTATTGACCCGTTAGCTTTCCTAAATGCAAAGAGAAGGAAGGATTTCTGTGTAATGAGTGTGAGAACATAAACCATCAGTTTCTGCCAAATTTAAGCTTTCCTTTATTTTCCCTATTGAAACTTCTAGTTGTGTGGCAGGGTAAAAGCTTTCCAAGTGCAGGCAATAATGTTCTTAAGACTCCAGACTGCTTATTTTCATGTTCACCCAAAGCTTTGTCCAACAACAGCAATGAAATAATACTGACCTGTTTTCCTGCCATCCAGATACAATTGTGAAGCTTGCAGCAAGCTGCTCTAAGTTATTTCTCTATGTGGCATGAGAAGCAAGCAGCTGTCAGGAGCAGAAATAATTTTAGAAGTCTGAGAGATGTTGGAATAATGAGTTAGTAAGGAGGGATAGGATTCCTCACAGTTAATGTGGCTGTTTCTCTGCCCTGGCCACCCTCACTTTTGCTGGCAGATGGAAAAAATGGGCCCTTCTGAGGGGTAGTTCCTCTCTGTCCCAAGAACTCTGAAAACAGTTCACACCCCAGTAATGCTTTGCTGCCCCTAATTAATTACAAAGGGTGTTCAGGCTGACTGACTGGGCTGGAGCCACCTGAGGCTGGATGAGTTAGATCCTGGCTGCAGGTGCAGACTGAACAGCAGAGATCTCTTCTTGAGAGGGGAGAAACACCTTGGTGTACCAAGGGTTTGTGCCCTCTCTTAACCCACCACCTTCTGCAGTCTCTCAAATTTAGAGGAATCCAAGAGTTCCAATGTCCTCCAGAAGCATTGCCTAGAGATTTTTCCTGTGGGTTCCTTACATCCCTTGTACATCCCCATCAAGCTTTCAGTACCTTGTGCCTGACCTTCAGGCATACCTGTCTAGTGAACTCCTGACTTTACTATCTTACTCTGCATTTTACATGTACTCAGGGACTGTCCTACTGAAAGACAGCAAACAGAGGAGGTTTTTATAAAATGCTGCCACCACCTTTGTCTCCCCATGCTATTCTTTTGCTGTGTCCCCCAGAGCAGTGAGGACATTTATTTCACTAGAGTTATTGTGAGTGTGTAACCAGGGTAATGCAATTATAGGCATAACTGGTAACACCACCTATAATTAAAATTGATGAACTGGCTCTATTACATGCCCCTCTTTTTTTCAGTTACTAAAACTTCAGTGGTTTGGACTGGAATTTTCCATGCTGGGTGTCTGCCTCCAGCTGGATGCTTTTTGGGTTCTTTTCCAGCTCTTTGAGAGAACAAGCTGGAAGGAGGAAAAAAGACATTGTGTCCACAGCTTTTTTTTCTCTAGTAGTCCATCAAGCGCTTAATTGTGACTGTCTAGCTGGATGTGCTTTTGCTAGCCTCATAAAACCAACCACGTGTGGCCAACTTGCAAGGCTCTGAAAAGAGCTGCACGTACCTGAGAAACTTTGTGGAGGGTGGCTGCTAATTATTCCAGGGATTTAATGTTATGCTGTCCCTGTGGAGAAGCTAGGCACGAAGGTCCAGGACAACTGCAGTGATTAAGCAAGCCAGACCTATCCTGCGAGTGGTTTTTCCCAGAGCTGTGGTGCTGGAGGAAAGGAAAGCTCCTTCATGTGCTCTGTCTCTCTGCTCTTTGTGTTGTGGCAGTACGGAGGAGACCACAGCCTGACTGGAATATTGAGGAGTGTTCCTTTGGGACAAGGGAGCAGAGCCAGCAGTGGGAGGGAGAAGCACAAAAGGAGGTATAGCTTTGGAGGGCAGCAGAGAGGGTCTACAGACAGGACTGGATCTTGGAATTGAACCCATGCCCATACGTCAGCCCTTTGCTGCTGTCCATCTGGCAAATCCTCGGAAAGGAGCCGGTGTGTCCTGTGGTGGGGAGCCACTAGGAGGAGCGTGCAGGCTGCTGGAGCCTGGGCAGAGCCTGCTCCTCCAGTGCCCCGGTTGGAGCCATAGATTTCTAGAAAGTTTTGGGACTGTGCTAAAGCAGAGAGCCACGAAGGCTCAGTGATCAGAAGCTGGGAAATGGGAGCAGGGCATTAGAGCTCTGTGTGTTACTTCCAGTAGGAGATATCACCTTGTTTATATGCACAGAACCCCAGTGTGGCTCTGTGCACTGCTCTGTGATTGAGAGCTCTGCAGGCAGAGAAGCTGTTCTTTGTCCCCTGCTTGCCCATGGGATAAATCATGAATGCTGAAAAAATTGTCTTGTATTTCTGCTGGTGGGCTCCAGTGGAACAATTAGCAGAGTAAGGTTCCCTTCTGCCATCTCAGTCCCTCTTGCTTTCCAGGTGCCTCTGAAGGATGTGTAGGAGAGCAGTAAAATCAGCAAGGAAGCATCAAGTGTCTACAGCTGCAGTTTTGGGGTTTTAGGGAATGTCACGTAACATTCAGAGGCTGCTGGAATGGAACCACTCAACATTTTTATGGGTTGCTGAAAATATGTGGAGATGTTTTAAATCTGAATTATCCTGCGTCAAGGAGGATATTAACAAAGGTGAAAAATCAGCAGCGTGAGGTGGTCTTCCTGCACTGTCCTCTCTGATTAGCAGAGAGGAAGATTCATCAGAGGGAGCTAAGTTAAATTAGAGGTTTGTAGGAGCCTTTCTTCTTCCACTGACAATGCAGGGATCCTGGTTGGATGAGTGTGACTTTAGCCTTTGTGGACATCCTATCACTGGAGGCTTGAGGAGAATAAGACCAGTATCTCCCGAAGTACTCAGACTGTGTGAGATTATTCATCCTGGGCATTTGTCAGCTTTGAGTGCTTGACTGTCACAACTTCAGGATCCTTCTCATTATAACCTTGCTGTAGATTTGAAGGCTTTTGTCTGCATTTCACTTCAGGTTAATATCTGAAGTAGTGTCACCAATGTCACCAATAATCAGTGGCTATATTGTTGAATAATTTTTCCTTCAACTTTTTCTTTTCCCCAGAGATGGGATTAGAGCATCCATATCAACAGTTACACTGAGTTGTCAGATGACTTCAGTTTTTATAGCCCTTGCTTCTCTCAGCCTTTACTTTTTGTGGAAGTTTTTCACAATAGAAGCAAAGTTTTTTTCTTTTATGATGATCTTAGTCTTTAGAGTAATATCTTAAGTTCTGTGGGGTTTGCAGTAGGTTACTCGTGCTTGGAAGGAAGACAGCTCGCTAGCTGTTGGGCTTTAAGAAGAGGTCTGGGTTAAAGCAATTGGAGGGACTGTCTGTAGCTCAGGGGAGAAGGATTGTAGGAAGGTTTCCATGCCTTTGCCAGGTTTCTGTATCCTCATCTCCCCCTCTGCAGATGGATGCACTCCACTGATGTTGGCATCTCTGCGTGCGGGCGGCTCCGACATCAGCGAGGATGATGAGGATGGGGAAGACTCCTCAGCAAACATCATCACAGACCTGATCTACCAGGGGGCCAACCTGCAGGCGCAGACAGACCGCACCGGGGAGATGGCTCTGCACCTGGCAGCACGATACTCCAGAGCCGACGCTGCCAAGCGGCTCCTGGATGCCGGGGCAGATGCCAATGCTCGGGACAACATGGGACGGACCCCTCTGCACGCAGCCGTGGCTGCTGACGCCCAGGGGGTCTTCCAGGTATGGCCATTGGAGAACTCTAGGCTCTGTATTTGTATGAGCCTGTCCAAGCTGTGCTCTGTTCACTCACAACCCTGCTCTTGTGCCTTCCACAGTGTGGTGGCCAGGCAGAGCTATTTTACATCCAGTTTCCTTGGGTATTCACAGCTTGAAGAACTCGGTGTGCCTAAATCATCTGGCGTGTATTTATTTGGTCTGTTTGCCCCTGTCACCTATTTTCTGGGTCCTTGCATTTCAGCAAAGCAGCTCAGGCTGCTTTGTCATTGTAAAATTTCTCTTGAGATTCTGCCAAAGCCTCAGTTTTGGTCTGTAGTAGTATTGAAAAAAAATCCATCTTCCCCTCTTGTCCAGATCCTGATCCGTAACAGAGTGACAGACTTGGATGCTCGGATGAATGATGGGACAACCCCATTAATTCTGGCTGCACGTCTGGCTGTGGAAGGGATGGTGGCCGAGCTCATTAATTGCCAGGCTGATGTGAACGCCGTGGATGACCACGGTAATGTGAACGCCATGTGGTGGCCAGGCTGGGCAAATATTTGCCATGGTGTGAGCAGGGAGGGGTGGGTTCTGCTCTCCCAAAGTGGGAGCTCTTCATGAGTTCTGTAGCTAAATCACACACTAGGTTCTCCCGCAAAGTCCTCCAATGGTAATAAACTACAGGCTGCTGCACAGTGGCTTGGTTAAACAATCCTGGAGGAGAAGCAAAATAACTCCTTGGTTTGTTACTGACGTTGTTGTGTTTCCCTGCAGGTAAATCTGCTCTTCACTGGGCTGCTGCTGTCAACAATGTGGAAGCAACACTAGTACTGCTGAAAAATGGAGCCAACAGAGACATGCAGGATAACAAGGTACAGTGTGGTGGTGCTCAGCAAGCCTTTGCGCACCTCTTCACTGTTGGGTAGTGAGCCAAGTTCAGATTTTCTTAACTGGGTGCTCAGTGCAGGTCTTCCAAACCCAGACTGACTGTATCTCTCCCCAGGTGCTGGGTGTCTTGTACGATTTCTGATATGGGAGAGTAGTTCTCTTCCTTGTTTGGCCAAGTGCTGGGCATCAATGCTGTCCTGCTTTCCTTGCAGGGAAGGAATGCAAGACACAGTCAGTGGTGTGTGAGAGCGGCAGGTGAAGTGCTGCTGGTGTCAAACAGTTGGATTCCAGTTAGCAGACAGAAAAATACCTGGTGGCACAGCAACAGTCACGTCTTGTGATGTTTCCAGAGGTCTCAGTGCAGGGTGGAGATAGGGGACAAGCCCCTCTGTTTGACAAACTGCACTGTGCAGATGTTCTGTAGCTTCAGTGTTAGTTTTTGCTGTGCCTTAGTCCTTGATTTCTCTCCTCTGTCTAAAGTATCTATTATGTATCACTCAGTGGATTTTAGAGCTACCAATAAGCTCTAGCTCCTTACTGGGCTGTTTTAGCCTTTTTTACCTTTCCCTCATAGGAGGCAATAGGAGAAAGGCACCAGGTGCTTTCATGGTTCCTCCAAGGATCTAGGGCACAATAGTGCCCTTTGTGGTGGGAAAGTTCAGTCTGTGCTCCACTGCTGTGTATGAAATTATCTGTAATCTGCCTTTTTCAGTGGGCAGCTCTCAGGGTGGGTGGCTCTTGGAGACTGTTAATGTGACGCTGTGTTACACAGTGCTTGCCAGGCTGCCACACCATAAGGGATTATGAGTTGTAAGTCAGTCCTCCCACACTGAAGCTGCTAAAATATTTACTCTCTGTGTTTCCAGGAGGAGACTCCACTCTTCCTCGCTGCTCGGGAGGGCAGTTTCGAAGCAGCAAAAATCTTGCTGGACCATTTTGCCAACCGAGACATCACAGACCACATGGACCGGCTGCCCCGGGACGTGGCCCAGGACCGGATGCACCACGACATCGTGCAGCTCCTCAACGAGTACAACGTGGCTCACAGCCCTGCCGGGCACCCCGGGGCCATGCTGAACTCTGCCCTCTCCCCAGTCATCTGTGGCTCCAACAGGTCCTTCCTCAACCTAAAACATGCGTCACTAAGCAAGAAGTCACGAAAACCGAATGCCAAAGGCATGCCCACCAGCCTCACCAAAGATGCAAAGAGGAGAAGGAAGAAGTCCCTCAGTGAAGGCAAAGGGCAATTTTCAGAAAGCTCTGTGACCCTGTCACCGGTGGATTCCCTGGAATCTCCCCATGCTTTTGCATCTGAACCAACCTCCTCCCCTGTGATGCCATCACCGGGAGTGCTGCACTCGTCGCCCAGCTCGCTGCTGACGGCTCCATCGGTGCAGGCTGCACACACCATGTCCTTCTCCAACCTCCATGAGATGCAGCCCCTGGGGCGTGGGTCCAGCACGGTGCTCCCATCTGTCAGCCAGCTGCTCTCGCAGCACAGAACCACCCCTCCCAACAGCGGGCTCGGCAGGCTGCGGCCAGGCAATGTCTCCACCGAGTGGATGAACCGCATGGAGGTGAACGAGTCCCAGTACAATGAGATGTTTGGCATGGTGCCCCAGGTGATGCATTCCCACCCCAGCGTTTCTCAGCAGAGTGGCTTGGTTCAAGCGGACGCGAAGCACCTGGGGGTGTCCAGGGAGTCTTTGCCCCCCATCATGACTTTCCAGCTGGTTCCCAAGGGCAGCATAAACCAGCAAGCACTGCCGCAGCAGGCCCAGTCAAACTGCGCTCAGAACATGGCTGGCCCTCTTAGCTCCATGTACCAGATCCCCGATCTAGCCCAGCTGCCCAGCGCCTCATTCTCCATGGCTGCCATCCCTCAGCAGGATGGGCAGGTGGCTCAGACAGTCCTCCCGGCCTACCACCAGTTCCAGAGCTCGATGGGGAAGTACCCCACACCTCCCTCCCAGCACAGCTGCTACTCCTCGGCCACAGAACGGACTCCTAGCCACAACCGGCACTTACAAGGAGAGCACCCGTACCTGACTCCATCGCCTGAATCTCCGGACCAGTGGTCAAGCTCTTCCCCACACTCTGCCTCTGACTGGTCTGACGTGGCAACCAGTCCTAGTAACAACCAGCGCGGGCCAGCAGCCGCCCACATGACGGAGCAGCAGCGGAACAACATGCAGGTGTACGCCTGAAGGCTGCCCACGGTGCAGCCCCACTAAAGCGGACTCCAGAACTCATGAAGGTCTTCCAGGATGGAAATGAAGAACCATTTTAGTATCCAAGAGTCTTAATGAGCCCAGGATGTTCTTTCGTTGGAGGGACTGTGGTCACTGTAGACTTGTATGCTTTCATGCTAAGTGGAGAACTGTAGAAGCTGGTGATGGAGAAGACCAGCTGGGTCACTTCTAACCAACTGGACGTGACTGCTGTCTGCACTGGATTCTCCAGTCTGCTTTTAAACATGTTCCACCGTTTCTTTGGGGAGACAGCTCTTCAGCTTAAAACATCTTGTGGTCATTTCTCCAGAACTTTAGCCAAAACCAGCTTTGTATCCTTACTTTGTTACTCCTCCTGTTACCCACGTAACCTCTCTCTGAAGCACCTTCTACTAGTTCTCCTTGAGTTCAAGTTGCCTTGTCTTGACACAGCTCAGAGCTGCACCCACATTCCCAGCCCCCCTCCTTCCCTGGTCCACTCTTGCTCAGCAAGCGAGCCAGACCTCCCAAAACACCTGCAGGTCAAGTGACGCCTCCTGTCACGCAGCTTCACCCTTTCCTCTTCAGGAGTCTTTGCCTTATAGAGACCCACTAACACCCCTTAGCGTTCTCACTGCCTGCTCCCCAGGTATTATGAGATTATATATACATATAGTCTTTTTAGGTTGTTTTGTTATTTTTCCTCCCGAAAACGCTGGTCTGACCTGGTCTTCCCACCACAGTGGCCCATGGGCCCATCTCTTCCCCGAGACACCCCTGACCATTTGGACACACTACCCTCCCCATGCCCCTGTCCTGCCAGGAGTGCCCATGACTGCCTTTGTGGGCTCCCATGCCAGAAGAGATGCACTGCAACTGATACAGGTCTTTTGGGATGAGCACGAGTGTTTCAAAAACTGGTAACATAAGCTCCCAGTGTTCTTGCACAGTAGTCCCCTCCCTTCTATCCAAGGGTGGCTGTGTGTCCTGTCCTCCAGATACCATATGCTGCCTCTTTATGGTATTATCAACAAGTGTCAAACATGTGGTTACATGTTTGCAGTGTGTGTCCTTCTGCGTCGGGAATGACATCCAGCCCTTTGAAAAGTGTCCCTTTTGCTGCAGCCCTGGGTCAAAGCTGCCTTGTCTTCCCCTCGCAGCGCATGGAGGCCGCAGCACTGACTGCCCAGCAGGCCTCCAGCAGCACCAGTGGTGTGCCAGGAGCTGGGCTGTGGCAGCAGACCAAATAGCTCAGAAACCATTGTCTCCTGCAGCTTGGTGCACAGCTTTGGGGCTGTCCTCTGCTCTCAGCTTCAGCCTGAGTGGAGATTTCCCAGCCGAGGTGGCCCACGTGCTCTGTGGGACAGTAGGGCCGCTCGTGGTGCGGCTGCCTTGATAGTTTTGGAGCTGTGTGAGCCAGCAGTCACTGACCTTAGGCACACAGCCGCTCTTTCTGTTTTGTCCGCAAGAGTAGCGCTTCTCCGAAGGGCTCCAGACCAGCCAGCAGCCGAAGTGAACATTTTTGGGGATGGTTTGCTCCTACCTCATCAGGGGAGTGCTGCAGACGCATCTTCCAAAGAGCTCGGGGCTGCCGGCTGCTGCCAAAGGACTGAAGGCCGCTCCCCTGCGAGCAGGCCATCCAACCCCTACCATGTACAGTATTGTCTCTGGTGTTCCTTTCCATTCTAATCAAGAGTCAAAGTTGCTTTTTTTTTTTTTTTTTCTCCAATTCCACTCAATGGTACATGAAGGCAGGGCCTCAGGAGGAGCTGGTTCCCGGGGCCGTCATTTTGGGCTGAAGTTTTTAGTTCTGTGTGAAGTTCCTGCTTTTCACGGTGCACACAGCATTCCCCGGCACGCTCACGGCAGCGTGGCCGCTGGAGTTCAGCTGCAGCTGACTCAGACCTCCAGGGGGGTCTGTCCAGGTACACGTTTCACTGCAAATAATGAAGTGTTGCTACATCGATGCTAAAGAAACAAAGGGCTTTTGCTCGTTAGCTCCAAATAACCAAGTGCCTTTTTATATATGTGGCTACCTTTTACAAGATGAGTGCTTTCTGTGGAATGAAGCCGGTTCCGTGCCTGGCTGTTAATACAACGGCCCTCTGCCTTTCTTCTCTTTTTATTTTTTTTTTTAACTACTTGTAAAGATAATATCTCCTTAAGGTGGTATTTTATCTCTTAAGATGTAGAGTAACCATTCACACAGCAGCATTTTCCTATATTAATAATGGAAAATATTTGCTTATTTTTACATTTTTTATAAAAGTCTTTTATGAAAAATAGTTGCTGCCAAATGTATAAGCAATTTTTATCCCCAGAATAAAAAGTATGTGCCCAGTGTCTGTGTGCTGCTGTTTTCATTTTGTTTTCCTAGCTACTGTGGCACACCAGCTTATAAGTGAATCAGGGGTGCTCTGTCTCAGCACCACATGGGCCCCACCACTTCGCTCCACCCAAGAGAGCTGGAAGCAGCCTGATGTGGGTGTAGCAGATGGATTTTGGGTCTCTTGGTTAGCTCAGAAGGGGGCAGTAACCAGCAGCTGGGCATACTGGGAAGAGCAGGAAGGGACTGGGATGGGTCCTTTCTTAGGCATTTAAGGAAGAGCTCTCACTTGCCTGTGGGAGCCAGGGAAGGCTTTAAGGAAGGTGGTGAGTGAGTGTGGGCCAGGCAGTGGGGCTGTGGATTCACTTTCTCCAGTCCTGCTTGCTGCCCTTGGCTGTTTCCCGTTCTTCCAGTAGGGAAGAGTACCCTCATCTCTGGAGCTGGGGCTGCCTCCCTGGCTTTGTCTCAGCAATGGATGTATGGAATCCTTAAGGCTGGAACAGCCCCCTAAAATCATTAAGTCCAAACTTTAACCTGGCACTGCTGTGTTCACTCCTTAACCATGTCCCCAAATGCCACATACAGATGTTTCTAAAATGTTCCAGGGATGGTGATTCCACCTCTTTCTGGGCAGCCTGATCCAATGCCTGACTGCCCTTTCATTGACAATTTTTTTTTTTGTATCCTATCTAAACCTCCCATGGTGCAACTAGATGCCATTTCCTCTCATCCTGTTGCTTCTTACCCAGGAGAAGAGACCAACCCCCACCTGTCTACTGCCTCCTTTCAGGTTGTTGTAGAGAGTGATAGGGTCCCCCTGAACCTCCATTTCTCCAGACTAAGAGCATGAAGATGTGTGATTCTCCAGCCTCTGAAACAGGGAATCACCACTCCTCTGTGCTGGTTTCAGGCTTGAAGAGTTTGACTTGAGCAATCAGAAAACAAACTGTCAATAGCTGCTGTGCTGTGTTTGGAGTACAGAGGTGCCACTGAAGCCTTGGGCTCTACTGGAGCTCACCTGGCTGTTCTCCAGCTCTTGCTGTGGACTCAGACGGAGCCAGTAGCTGAATTACGATGCTGAGCTGGGGTAAAGTTACTGGGGGCATTTTAAGGGTTTAATATTCAAACAGTGCAGCTCCTTTATCTCCTGGTAGAGCCAGCTGGGTGAGTCCAAACCTCCGGGAGGCATTCATCCATTTCTCCCACAGCTTGCACATCTGTGCCAAAGTTTAGCGAGCTCGGCCAAGCCCCTGGCACAGCAGCATCGAGCTCACTGGTGCTCAGGCTGAGACTTGAAGCTGTGTCTCCTTGGGGCTGCTCATGCCTCCTTCCCAGCCCAGGATGGCCAGGGGCTTGTGGAAACTTGCTGTGTTGCATCCAAACCGAACCACCCAGGCAGGGAGCTGCCACATCCCTTATCTAACTGAGGAGTAGTGGAAGAGCCTCAGGCTCTTCGGGGGAGCTTTTTCACTGTTTTTCCATAAATCAAGGGTGGAGTCCTGCTTTCTGGGGAGTTGCTGTGTTTGCAGGGTTTTGCCATTGATCAAGGCAGCTGATGTGTGGCAGGTTGTTTATTTCAGAACTGATAGCAGGCAGCAGCTGTGTTTGGACACGAGAAGGTTTCACCCCTTGGATCCCGGAGGATGCCTAGCAAGCAGCAGCAGCTCTATCCTGCTGTGTGGGTGAAGGAGAGGGGTCTGATCCTCCTCCCTTCCCGGGGCAGAAGGCAGACCTGCCTCTGCGTGCCGGCAGGGAGCTGCTCCCCGTGGGTGCAGCACTCACTGGCTGCATGTTTCAGCAAATGCTGCTGCAGAGGAGAGCCCATGGTAGATCCCTGAGCTGTACGTGCCTTGAGCCTGACACAAAGCTCTCCGTGTGGGGGGAAGCAGGGCTCAGTCCTGGGTCTGGATCCTCTTGGAACACACTGATGCTGGTGAGCACCAGGCCCTCAAGGGCAGCTCCCCTCCTTCCCACTGGCCTCCACCAAGGGTTTTGGGGAAGGAGAGCAGGCATTGGCCAGAGCTGGCTGCAGCAGGATGATCTTTCAAAACCACTTTGGTCCATCAGGAGCCAGCAAAGTGACGCTGTAGAGCAGCGTGATGGCAGCAGGAACGTGGAGAACTCCAGCTGCCTCCCCCAGGTGCAGAAAACACCCCAGGACGAGGAGCAAGGACCATGGCAGAGAAGGCTGTGCCAGACCTTGCCGAAGGGCTCCAGCTGCTGGGGCCGGGAGCTCATCCCTGTGGCTCCATGGCGGCAGCAACCTGCCCGGCCTGAGGCTGCAGGGAGCCGCCTGGGGCAGGGGCCGTGAGGGGCTGCTGCTGCGGGAGCTGCCCCTTCCTCCCGAAGGGACACAGAGTGACGAAGGCTTGCGTCACGGCCGGGCCCGAGGGCTGGGCATCCTCCCCGCTATCGGATGGCATCGCCAGCCCCCGGCTGCAGGCTGTTCCCACATCCCGGCGTCCCGCATCCTGCTCGCAAACATCCCCCGGTAGTTCAAACAAGGGTGGTGTGTGGGTGACGCATGGCAGAGCCGGGCAGGGCGCGGGACCCGGCCGGGTGCCATCTCTTGGTTGGGGACAGGGCCAGGGGGTCGGACCCACTGCCCGGCCGCTGGTCGCAGGGATGCTCGGGCCGGGATCACCACGGAGCTCAGCCCCGCCAGCCCCCGGGCAATCCAGGGCTGGCCCAGCGGGCATCCCTGGCAGGTGCCAGGCTGTTCTGGGCTGAAAGATTATATCTGTATCGCAGGAGCAATTAATGATGATTGCAGGGGATTTATTGACCAACTAGGACAGGTTCTTCCTGTCTGTTTCTGGAGATAATGTTAAATGCAAACAGAGTGGAGATCTGGGCAATTTTCCAGCAAAGTGTGGGGGGATGGAGGGGGGTCAGCAGTAAGATTTTTATGGTGAGAATCACCTGAGTAGGGCAAACAGATACTGGTGAGCACCAGGCTATAAAGGGCACCTCCTCTCCTCTCCTGTCTCGGTGACCTGCGACAAGCCACTATTCCTCACCATCTCTGGACAACAGGTGAGGAAGAGGACCCTCACAAGGCAGCTGGGGCCTCAGGATGCTCAGAGCTGGCTCACAGGCGAGCAGGAGCTGGTTCCTCTCCCTGGCAGCTCCCGTGGGAGCTGAGCTCTGCCCTCGCTGGATGGGGCAGGCTGTGATGCAGCATTTTTTTGCCCTGCGTTGACTTTTGTCGCTGCTTCTTTGAGGGGAAGACCAGCTGAATCTGCAAATCGGCCCCAGTGCCCAGGGATTAGCCCAGATAAAGGGGAACTGTGCTGATGTGGCCGATTTGCCTCCCCTGCCTGGGCAGCGCTACGAGCTCAGGGCGTGAAAACGCTGCCGTGCACGCAGTGCCTGCAGCCCCACCTGTGCCATCGCCTGGTTGGGGAGCTGCCCCCCGACCCATGTCTGCGACAGCGCCCTCCCCTTATCCTCACAGAGCAGCTTGGCTCTCCCGGACGCCTCCTGCCGAGTGTGGGACTGGTGGGGCCAGGACAATCTGCTGCCAGTGTGGGCTGAGGACTCCAAGCCATGGCTGGGGCACGGGGTGCAGAAATGGGGCAGTGACCTGTGCCGGGGAGCAGAGAGGGAGCCACAGCCTGTCATCCTCTCCAGGCGGCTCAAAGGGGCCAGGCTCAGCCCGCAGCTGGGCAGGTTTGCGCTCTCTGGGCACAGGTAGTAGGGACCTCCTCTGTCCCAGAGGGACCTCGTGTGACCCTCCCGAGCCTTTACAGGGAGCAAGGAGGATGGCGGCTGCGGCCAGACTTGCCCTCCTGCTGCTGGGCTGCGTGGGGCTCCTGCGGCCAGTCGGTGAGTGCCACGGTTCTGGGGGCAGCTGCTTTTGTAGGTGGGCCAGGAGGGAGCCCGGCTCTTCTCCAGGCAGTGATGCCGGCTCTCCTCATCCCTGCCCTCGGCTCTCCCCAAACAGACGGCAGGTACATAAACTACTGCCCCGACGGCTGGTCCTACTACAAGCTCAGTTGCTTCAAATACTTCCCCGAGCCCCGGACCTGGGACGAGGCTGAGGTAAGCCCACCGGGGTACGCAGAGGAACAGGGAGCCCCCGTCTCTCTGAGGCGCCCTGGCACTGACGCCTCTCCCTGCAGAGTCGGTGTCAGGAGATCAAGAAAGACGCCCACCTGGCCTGGGTGGAGGACGCCCACGAGGCAGTCACCCTGCGGAAAACCATCTCCTACCACCAGCGTGTGCAGCCCGTCTGGATTGGACTCCAAAAGAGTAAAGAGGTGAGGTGTGGGCGGCAGAGGGGCTGGAGGACAGCAGGGCCATGCCTCTGAACCCCTCTCGCCCTGCACAGAGCCAGGCCTGGCAGTGGACGAGTGGGAAGGACTACAGTGCTGCCAGTGAGGTGCCTGGGAGCGGTGCCCGCGGGGGGAGCTGCGCCGTGCTGACCCATCACAGCGGTGAGTGCCCGGTCCCTGCACCCAGCTCCAGCGCCTGGGCTCGGCCGGCACTTCCCCGCCTCCGTCCTCCTGCAGGTCCCATCCTCTTGGAGGACTGCGGTGGGCACAGCTGGTGCCCGTCCTCGCCGTGGCCCCCGCCAGCCCCCTGCCTGTCTCTCCCGCAGGCTTCTCTGTGTGGTCCAGCGCCGACTGCTCCCGGAAGCATCACTTCCTCTGCAAGTTCTACCCCTTGCACTGAGCACTGCCCTGGCCCATGGCGGACCCCGCGCCAGCGACGTTCCTCCCGTGTCACCTCCGTCTCTCTCCCCACAACTTCTATAAATACATCTTATGAAAAAAGAAGCATGCAGGTGCTGTGTGAGCTTGGTGCTGGTGTAAAGCCCTGGGCTGGTCCGTGAGAGAGACGGGCTCTGCCTCGGCTCCCCGAGCTTCCCGGCTTCCAGAGGCTTCTGAGCTGCCGGTGCGGGCAGAGCTGTTTGGGGATGAGTCCCCAGGAGCTGCGGGGACAGTCGCTCTCCTGGCTGAGCACTCGGGTTTGCTCATACCAGCCCTTGGGTGCCAAACACCACAGGCATCCCTGGGGAGCAGGTCGGGGGACAGGAGTGTCCCCAGAGTGCAGACACTGAGACCTGGGACACAGATGTGGATGGGGACGGGAGCTGTCGTGGGTGTGCAAGCATGGGGACAGGTGGTCCCCCTGCAGGTGCAGACAGCTCCACAGGGGTCCGGAGGCTGCAACACTGCTCCATGGCCATGTTGACGGCAGCACCGGGACCAAAGGTCCCTTTTGTGTCACTGTTATCTCGCCACAAGCATCACGTGGCTGTTTGCTCTGCTGCTTTGAAGATGGCTCTGCCCCCACCCAGCTCATGGAGTTTTTACCCCCCAAGAGCTGCCGCACGTGTCAGACGTGGATTGCGTTCCGGGCAGAGCGGATGGTGCGGGCACCAAAGCCTGGCCGCCCTCTGCTCCCTGCCGGGGCCAGCGGGGGCAGCCGGGGAGGCCATACAGTGACCACAGCCGTGCAGACGAGCCTGGTACCGGAGCTGCCACTGCCCCAGGGCAGCCGGAGTCCCTGCGGGACAGCCCGTCCCGCTGCTCAGCCCCGGCTCCGGCTCCGTGTCCTCAGGTTTTGGGGCACAAGCCGAAGACACCTCGCAAGCTCCCCCCTCCGAAGCCGCGCTGCCCCTGCCGTGTTGGCTGGCGCTCGGTGACCTTTGAGCGCCAGGGTCCTGCAGGCTGATAAAGGCCGGGAGGGCTGTGCCGAGCTGCCCACGCAGTTTATAAAAGCACTACGCAAGGCACATCCCGCTGTCCATCTGTCCGGCCGGCTGTCCCTTCGTCCGTGCAGAGGCCGGGGCGAAGATGTTGCGCTTGGTCGGGCGTGCCGCGCGCTGCTGGGGGGCGAGGTGGGCACCGACCGGGCCGGAGAGGGCACCCCGGGGCGCCCAGCACCCCGCGGCTTGGCAGAGGGCATGGTGAGCACCCACGTGGCTTGGGGGGGCTGGAGACATAACCATGGTAGGGCTGGGGAGCTGGCTGAGCTCTTAAACCTTGCTGGGGAAGGGGAGCTTCTCCCTCCTCCCTGCAGCGCTGCCAGGCACAAGGAGCTACCAGGGATTTGGGGTGCTCTCTGGGCTGCTCGCTGGTGGCATCTCTGCAGGGCCACCCTCTGTCCCCAAGGCTGCCATGGGGTTGTTGCCATTCGCTCTGTCCCACAGCCTCTCCAGTGCTGCTGGGACAGGTGCCTGGCCCAAGGACGTGGGCATCCTGGCCATGGAGGTGTACTTCCCTGCCCAGTACGTGGATCAGGAGGAGCTGGAGCAGTTTGATGGCGTGGAGGCCGGCAAGTACACACGGGGCCTGGGCCAGAAGCAGATGGGCTTCTGCGCCGCCCACGAGGACATCAACTCCCTGTGCCTGACCGTGGTGCAGCGGCTGGTGGAGCGTGGGCGCCTCTCCTGGGACGCCATCGGCCGCCTGGAGGTGGGCACCGAGACCGTCATCGACAAATCCAAGGCCGTCAAGACCGTCCTCATGCAACTTTTCCATGACTCTGGCAACACTGATGTGGAGGGCATCGACACCACCAATGCCTGCTATGGGGGCACGGCCTCGCTCTTCAACGCGGCCGCCTGGGTGGAGTCCAGTGCCTGGGATGGTGAGTACAGGCAGGGACCATGCTGTGGGACCATGCTGGGTGGGTGCTGTGGGATAGGGGAAGGAGGCAGGAGGTGGCCTGAAACCCAAAGATGCTCCAATTGCAAAGGGAGCCACTGCACCTCCAGGCTGCCCATCACCCCTGTTTCTTGCCCATCCTGGTGTGACACCTGGCAGCATGGAGATGGGAGCACACAAGGGCCATGGGATGGAGGCTTCCACCCGCTGGTGGCCCTGCCAGTCCCTCTGTCTTCCCCCAGGTCGCTACGCTGTGGTGGTGTGTGGGGACATCGCTGTCTATGCCACGGGGAACGCACGGCCCACGGGAGGTGCCGGTGCCATTGCCATGCTGGTGGGACCCAACGCCCCTCTGGTGCTGGAGAGAGGTTGGTGTCATGAGGCCCTGGGGGTGGCGAGCTGATGGGTGCTGTCCCTGGGGGCCATGCTTCCACATCCCAGCCCTGAGCAGAGCTGCTCAGCCAGACCTGCTGGGTACTCCAGGATGCTGGCTAGCCACATCCCTGTGGGCATCGTGGAGTGACTCAGGGAGGCTGCTGGATCCCAGGGGTGGCATGGCAGGGGACATCCCTGGGTGTTTGCTACTGGGCTGGGACCTCCTGATGCTCTCTGACAGGTGGCTCTCCCTGTGCCCCCAGGCCTGCGTGGAACCCACATGGAGCACGCTTACGACTTCTACAAGCCAAATCTGTCCTCTGAGTACCCAGTGGTGGACGGGCAGCTCTCCATCCAGTGCTACCTGCGGGCGCTGGACCGCTGCTACGCCGTGTACCGACGGAAGGCGGAGGCCCAGTGGCAGCAGGGTGAGTGGCAGCACACCTGAGGTGCCCAGCACAGCCTGCTGGATACTGATGGCCCCGTGTTGCCTCCCAGCTGGCATCCAGAGGCCCTTCACCCTTGATGACTTCAAGTACATCATCTTCCACTCGCCCTTCTGCAAGCTGGTGCAGAAGTCAGTGGGGCGGCTGCTGCTGAACGACTTCTTGGCCTCCCCCAACCCCGACACAGCCTCCGGCCTCTACAAGGGGCTACAGTCCTTCCGGTGGGTCTCTGTGCTGTGTCCCCATCCCTCAGCCCAGCCAGGGATGTGGTGGTCTGGGGTTCCAGCTGGTCTCTCTCTGGACAGTGGTGTGAAGCTGGAGGACACCTACACCAGCAAGGAGGTGGAGAAGGCATTCCAGGCAGCCAGCCAGGACATCTTCAACCAGAAGACCAAGGCCTCCCTGCTCCTCTCTTCCCGCAACGGCAACATGTACACACCATCCATGTATGGCTGCCTGGCCTCCCTCCTGTCCCAGTGAGTCCCCCAAAAGGCTGGCTTGGGGAGAAGGGGGACGTCATTTTGGGGAGAGCACTCCCTGGCTGGATAGAGGGGCAGAATTCCTCTCCCAGCCCTCATCTTCCCCTGCCTCAACAGGACTTGATCCTTTCATTGCACACAATCCCCAGTGTGGATGCATCCTCCTTCAGGCCATCTCCCTGCCAGACTTTTTATCCCAGCTTGCTGGAGCTGGGCCAGTGCATAAAGCCCTTCTGTCATCACCAGGAGGATGAAAATCCTTGTTGTCATGCCCAGTAGAATGAGTGACCCCACGGGAAAGGAGTCATGGGAACAGACAGGCTCTGAGGGGAACAAAAGCCCTGTCCTAGGGCTCCCTGGCACCACCGCACTCCAGGGTTACACTCCCTCAGAAATGTGGCCCCAAGGATCTGCCTGCCTACATAGGAGGCAGCCCCCTACACTGCCCCCACTGCCCTGTATCCCCATCTCCCCCTCAGCCCAAATGTCCTGTAACCCCCCCACCTCTTGCTTCAGGTGCTCAGCACGGGACCTGGCCGGCTCCCGGATTGGTGCCTTCTCCTATGGCTCGGGACTGGCCGCCAGCATGTTCTCCTTCTGTGTCTCGCAGGATGCAGCCCCAGGTGAGCCCCAGGGGAGAGAGGGACTGGGAAGGGAGGGCAGCGTGGGGCTGTCAGTGATGCCATCTCACACGCGGGATGCCTGTTGCCAGGCTCACCTCTGGACAAGCTGGTCTCCAGCCTGGCTGACCTGCCCGCTCGCCTGGACGCCCGCAAGCGCGTGGCCCCACAGGACTTCGCCGAGATCATGAAGCGACGGGAGGAAACCCATCACTTGGGTGAGTGGGGTCGGGGGGTTGTGACCCTGCCCTGTTGGGACCCCACAGCACCCCTGAGCGTCATTGCCTTCTCCCTGCAGCCGACCACGCTCCCCACGGCTCCCAGGCGGATCTCTTCCCCGGAACCTGGTACCTGACACGGGTGGATTCCAAGTACCGCCGCGAATATGCCAGGAAGCCCATCTAGGGTGGGATCACCAGAGTGGTGAGCCCTGGGGAGGGGGATGCTCTCTTTCCCACGGTCATCCCTGCTCATTCCCCACATCCAGGGCCGGCCTGTGTGGGAAAGTTCCCTTTGTATCGTTGGGGAATGGCCAGCAGTGGCTCGGGCCTCAGAGCTGTTGGAGATGGCAGCATCTTCTGCACACATCTGGGCAGTGCAGGGAATAAAGGTGTGGATGGGAGGGGGCAGCAGCCCGGCTTTGGCTCCTGGTCTTGAATGGTCTCTTCCCGCCCCAGGTCCCTCCTAATTAACAACCACCAGTCTGGATCACAGGTGCTTACGGGATTTATTCCACGGCCACCTGTCCTGTTAGACATGGGAGTATGCCCTGACATTCTGGGGGACTCAAGCAAGCTTCAGCCTCCCAGTTGCCAGTTTATAGGGGCAAGATGGCATTTTCCACATGATGTCATTAAATTGAAACATCTTCATGGTAAAACCTGTGGGCAGGAGGGCACGGGCGACGCAATGGCTCACAGAGGGGCTCGTGCCCCTTGCAGTGCTGCTCTGTGGGCCATGTCCCATCACGGGACTGTGGCCAGACAGGGCCTCGGCAGCCACAGAAACCTTTGCACCCTTCAGCAAACAGTAGCAGGGCTGGGGAGCAGCAGGGGCAGGAGGGAGGGGGTTTGGGGTTGAGGACAAAGGACGGCACAAGGCACCACATGCTTTCTCCTTCTAGACCCTTTATTGAACGTGGGGCCACCCCAAAACCCTGCTCAGAGGTCAGTGTGGGGGTCAGGGATGGCCATGTGCTATGCTTCCCCAGCTGGGGGAGGGTCCAGATGCTGTGGCCATGGGGAGAGTCAGCAGTCAGGGTCTACGGCAGGTGGAGCTGGGAGATTTCTGTGACGCGTGGCTTTAGCTCGCTGAGGTTGGGCAGGGGTGCTGAGAGCCCCACGACACTCCACTGCTCCCCTGCCACCGTGCTGGAGCTGTGGTAGGACAGGAGCTGGGCCCCTGCCTTGCTCAGCAGCCCTGGAGAGGAGCACAGGAATTAGGGACCACAGGCTGCCCCACTGCCCTGGCACCCAGCAGGGAGCTGAACCTCTGCTCACCCCAAACCCCCGCTCAGAGGTCCATGATGCCATTTCTTCCTCCACCACAGGTCCTCTGCTCAACATCACGCAACCCTCTGCCCAAACCCCCCATCCATCCATCCATCCATCCATCCATCCATCCATCCATCCATCCATCCATCCATCCATCCCTCCAGGCAGCATCTGCTGCAGCAGTGGCTCAGCTCTAGGTCAGATGTGGGGGTTCCCCAGGCTGTCCCTGCAGCTCCGGGCTGACACAGGGACTCACCGGTCAGCGTGGCCAGAGCACTGGTGTCAGAGGCTTTGGCTCTGTAGATGAGGAGAGGGCCAGACAGCGGGGCTGGCAGCTTGAAGGTGGCCCCGTTGATCTGCCGCAGCACTGGGGTGCTGCCCTGCACTGTCCCCGACACCTGGTGTGGGGTGCCCTGCAGGGACACCTGCACCAGACCGGTGCTGCTGTCGGGCTCAGTGGCCACATCACTGTGGGTGGTTGTGACCTGCCAGAGAGACACGGACACTCAGCGCCCTGGTCCTGCGTGTGGCTGGGGTGGGGAAGGGATGTCCTTGGAAGCACCCCAGTGAACATCCAGCCTCAATGCTTCATTAGCAGCCCAGTAGGGTATCCCCAGACTCATGCTTTGGTAGGGTGTCCCCAGGCTCATGCCTTGGTGGGGAAGGTGCACCAGGCTGGGGTGCAGACCCTGGGTGCCTACGCACCTTCAGCCCAGCCTCCTGGGCCAGCAGCATGGCGTTCACCAGGGTCACCTCCTTCTGTGTCCCTCCAGCCAGCATGCCCGTGGCCACAGCAGGTGTCAGGTAGCTCCCAGCCTCCTTCAGGGGTGTCCCTGGGTGCAGGGAGGAGGTGTGCATGAGCCAGCAGCAGAGAGGTCAGGCCCACAGTGGAGTGGCCATCCTGGGGCGTGTCCTTCCAACCACCCAATCCATCCACCCATCCATCCATCCCTGCACCCCAGCACTCTAGGGCTCCAATCCCACTGTTAACCACCATCCTGTCTATCTGTTCTCCTGCCTGCCCATTGGGATCCCCACACCCAGGCTCACCTAGGGTGCAGACCTGCACGCTGCCCTGCACTTGCTTGCCCGCCGTGCACAGGACTGTGCCCAGGGCCCTGGCCAGGGAGATCCAGGGCTTGGTCTGGGGTGCAAAAGCCTTGCTGAGAGCCTGCCCATTAACCTGCAGGAGAGAGTGAGCACTGAGAGCCTGCCAGGGATCCCCCAAGGAGCATTGCTCCCAGTGCACCCATGGGTTACAGGTGGGGTAACTGAGGCATGGAGGTCAGGTGCTGCAGGGGGACTCACTACGCCGGTCAGCCCCTTCCCTGTGGCCATGTCCACGATCTGCATGGCAATTTCCTTGCCGCAGCGGCTCTGTGCCTCCCGTGTGCTGGCGCCCAGGTGTGGGCAGGAGATGACGTTGGGGTGGTTCACCAGGTCACGGTCCTTTGGGGGCTCCTGCAGACACAGTTCCATCCTGCCATCAGCTCCCAGCACCTACCTGGGAACTTGGAGCAGAGGGCATTTACCCCACCTCCTTTGCAAGGAGAGAAGCTGAAGGCTGTTCCTGACCCCAGCCCCACAGGGTTTACTAGGTTGTCCTGCCCTGGTTTGGGCAAAATTAAGATGATGCTGAGAGAAAGCCAGGCTCAGGGGGTCCCCACAGCCCCACTCACCTGTGTGAAGACATCGAGGGCGGCCCCGCCGCACTGCCCCGACTGCAGTGCCCGCAGCAGTGCGCCCTCGTCCACGATGCCGCCGCGAGCACAGTTCACCACCTGCACGCCACGGCGGCACTTGGCAAAGGTGCTGTCGTTCAGAAGCCCTGTGGAAGGAGGGCTGTGAGCAGAAGGGGGCTGCCCCAGCTCTCCCCAAACCTCCCTGTGATCATGCCCGCTTCATACCCGTGGTGGAGGGCAGCAGCGGCGTGTGCACAGTGATGAAGTCACAGCGGGGCCAGATCTGCTCCAGCGGCAGCTGCTCCACACCAAAGGTGGCCGAGACATCGGGGGTGATGATGGGATCGTAGCCGATGGTCTGAGGCAGAGCGGGTGCTCAGTCTTACAGCCTGACGTGGTGGCTCTGGCCAGGTCAGGAAGGTCTGTGCTCCCAGTCATTCCTCCCTGCCCTGTCTCCTCACCTTCATGCCAAAAGCCTGCATGCGAGTGGCCACCTCCCTGCCGATGCGTCCCAGCCCCAGCACAGCCAGCGTCTTCCCATTCAGCTCCATGCCCATGTACTGGGGAGTACAGGGAGAGTGAGAGAGCACACCCCACATGGACACCCCCACCCAGAGGTGCTTCACTGCCTCCTACCTTCTTACGGTCCCACTTGCCCTCCTTCATGGAGGCAGCAGCCTGTGGGATCTGCCTAAAAAGGAGGCTGTGGTCAGTGCGGAGTAGGGGGCTGTGGGGCACACCTGCCTGCATCCTGCCTTGTGCTCACCTGGCCAGGCACAGGATCATCCCACAGGTGAGCTCGGCGGCGCTGAGGCTGTTCCCAGTGGGTGTGCTGGGGATGGAGAGTGGTGTCACTGGTGTGTGTCCCCCGGGCTGACAGGGATCTGTGCCCCGTGAGGATGGAGACACACAGGGGGGTGCCAGGGTGGGGAGGGCACCCTATTGAAGTCTCCCTGGCCTCCCCAGGATCACGGGCACAGATGTCCCCACACTCCCGCTCTTACTTCATGACCAGGACGCCCTTCCTGGTGGCTGCCTCCACGTCCACATTGTCCACTCCAGTGCCAGCTCTGCCCACCACCTGCAGCCTCTCTGCCGCCTCCAGCACCTCGGCCGTGACTTTGGTGGCCGAGCGGACGATGAGCCCATCGCAGTCCTAAGCGGTGACAGACACGGCGAATGGGACCAGGGTCTGGGCCGGTGGCCCCGGGTGGGACACGGGCCGGGGACAGCCACTGCCGGGGTCCGGGATCTGCCGTGCGAAACCGGCCGGGCTCTTGCATCAGACGGGAGGCGGGGACCGGTCGAAGGGGTCCGCTGCCACCCGAGACCGCCGGCCTGCAGCCGTACCCACCCACCCATGCACTCACTCACCCCCCACCCGTGGGTGCAGCCCTGCCTCACCCGGATCTCCCGCAGCAGCTCCTCCTTGCTCAGCCCGGGCTTCTCCTGCACCCGGAGCCCGCCGGCCTGCAGGATCTCCCGGCAGCAGGGGTCCAGGCTTTCGCTGATCAGCACTTTCTGCAGCTTGCCCAGTGCCATGGCGGGACCGGGAGGGACTGGACGGGACGGGGGTGCCGGCTCTCTCCGCACGCCGCCGAGAGGCTGCTGCTGCCCCTCCGCCCCGCTAAAAGAGCTGCGAGCGGTGCACGTTTTTCGGGCTCATTGGGTCCCTCTCCATAATCCCACCTCCTTCCCTTCCCCTCCCCGCCCCAGCCCGCTCGGTCCCCACCTCGTCCCCCCCGCCCCCGGGGGGAGGGAGGAGGCGGGGGGCGCGGGGCCAGCTCTGGGCCGGGCCCCCCAGCAGCCCCAGAGCAAAGGAAGGAGGTGTCCTGCCAGGACCCCGTGGGTCGAAGAGCCACGAAAACAGGGGCCAGCGTGTCCCGACCCTGCGCACCGCGTCCGTGCCTCAGTTTCTCCGTCCCGCATATCACAGCTCAGTAAGGCAGGAGGGGGACAGCAGTGGCAGCCACGATGGCGCGGGTGGCTCCCCACAAAGCTGGGGGTGCCGCTGATAGGGAGCAGTCCAGCCCATGGGGAACACAGACGTGCCCTCCCCAGCTCGCCTAGGAATTGAGGGTTCCCCAGACCCCACAGCTCAGAAGTGAGGCAGTGCCGTGGCCTCTGCCACCCCCGACTTCGTGCCTGCTGTTGAGCAATGCCTCTGATAAGGAGCCGGGGACACGGGGCCAGCCCTGGCCACTGGCTCCCAATGACGTGGGGTGCATGGGAGCCACCCAGCAAACGCCCTCCATGCCGCAAGAGCCAGGTGGCTGTGTCCGGTGACCTCGCAGTAGGGAACGCAGGCCCTGAGACACGATGGTGAGGGGTCCGAGAGACGGGGCATGTGGCTGGCAAGAGATGCGGCCAGACCTTCATAGGGCACCTGGACCAGACACACCCAAGATCATGCCCATGGGCAGCAGGGTCTGGCCCTGCCTTCCACCACTTTCCACGCATGGGGGGTGGGGGTGGGGGGGGTGGCCAGAACGCACCCAGCGCTGCCAAGCCAGGTCCTAGTGGGATTGGGCCCTTCCCCAGGTTCTGCGTGCCCAAGTGACGGACCTGTCCTAGCAGACAGGAGGTGGCCAGAATAGGATGACTGTCCTCGCCACAGGCAGCGCCGCCGAGGGGGGAGAGCCCAGCACTATGTACAGCCTGGAGCTGCGCACAGCCTGGCACCACCTGCAGCCGGTGCTACCCTGCAGCCACGGCCAGGGAACAACCGTGACGCCAGAGCGGGGAAAAGTCCAGGGCGGCTGGCACGGGGTGAGAGATGCGGTCAAGGGCAGCGGCTGGTGAAACCTGCAGCGATCCCGAGACGGCCCCTCGGCAGGGAACCGTGACCCGGACACCGCGACAGGGCTGCCTCGCCACGGCCCTGTCCCGCGTGGCGTGGGCTGGGGGCACCTGCGCTGCGGGACCTGCTGCGGCTGGGACACGGCCCGCCGGCCCGGCCTCTGCTTTAGCCATTAGGACCTTGCTCCAGGTGCCCGGAGGACACACCAGGACCTGCCATCCCTGCGCCTTGCTCCCCGTGCCGGCAGCGCCCGGGCTCGCCCAGGGCCCGGCGGCTCCTCTCCCACGCCTGTGGCATGTTTGTGCGGAGGACACGCGTGGCCAAGCCATCGCTGCCTGCGCCAGCGCATTTGCCGGCTTTTCCCGGCCGGCTGGTGCCCTCTCCTGGGGATTGTGGCCAGAGAACAGCCCGCCGGCGCCCCGGCCCTCGTCGCGGGCCTGCTGGGACACTGGCAGTGCTGGTGGGGTGGCTGTGCCAGCAGACATGTCCCCCCACTCCTTGGACCCCAAGAGAGCCAGATGGAGGGCACTCGGAGGCTGGAGGGGACCCAAAGGTGGTAGGACCAGCGGGATGGCTGCCGGGGGACTGGTATGGTGGCACAGCACCCCTCTGCTGACCCCATTTGTACCAGGTGTTGCATTTAGAGTAAGAAGTTTGGCAGAAAATAAACCCACCTGTGTTCCAGCTGCTCTTCACAGATCAGAGAGCTGGAGACATCTGAGCTGAATTTCTGAGTATAACCAATTTGGCACTATAGATCTGGTCGTGTTCAGTAGGAAATTCCATAGCTTCACAAATTGTGCAGCTTATTGATTCAAAACCATAGGTTTGGTCACATTCCATAAAAACCTTAAAAATCACAGATTCATGAGTAGGGCAGTATATGGAAGCAGCAGAAATACAGATACAGAATTGCTGGTGATAAACGCACCAGTTGCTATAGAGTTTTAACAGTAACAGTAAATGTTGTGTGATAATAATAACAATTGTATGCAGAAACTTACCAAGAAGGTGTCCCCACTAGGGAGGAGGGAGAGGAGAGTAGCCCATTCTGTCTCCCAGGTATTTTTGGGTCTTCCTCCTAACCAGGTAAAATTCCAACCCTCCTTATATTCAGCCCAAACTTCCCCCTATTCCTATGTTATGTAGAGCACAACATAAGTGGAGAGTATGGAGCTATAGACGTGGTACCATGTACCATTAAGCTTATTGGCATATGCAGGGGGTGTGTGTTAATATTTAAATGACCCTTAATCAGAAAAAAGTTACTTTTTTTGGCCACTGTGTCCTCCAAATTTCTGGTCATATGACTTTGTTCCATTTGTCAGAGCCAAAGCAGAATCACCCCATCACCACAGGACCTCCTTTTTCTTTCTTGCCACCAGCTCTGTGATTCTCCATCCACACAGGTAACACAGAGGGTATGGAGAGGAACCCTCGCCTGGTTCCTTGGGCGTCATTTCACACAAGGGTCCTGGACAGACTCTGCCTGGTGGCAGGTGGGTGGCCATGGGGGACACCTGGTTGAAGGGCTGTAGCGGTGCAGGACAGAAGAGAATGGGGCCAAGCAGCAGGGAATTAGGGGGAGGGTCCCTGCAGAGAGAATGGGGCCAGGGGAGGAGTCAGGGACAGTGCTGGTGTTAGGGTGTCCAGCAGGTAAAGGAGTTGGGGGCGTCAAAGGTGACTGGGGTTATTTGAGCTGGTATGGGGAGTGGCAAAGAAGAGGAAATGAGTGGGGGAGATTGGGGCTGTTTGGTTGGGCTGGTGGGTGTTCAAGGGGATCTATGAGGATCAAGGGCTATAGGAATGTCACAGTGGAGGACTGGGAAGTCATGGACAATTAAAAAGCAAGTGAGGGTGTTGAGGGACTGGAGCAGTATTCAGGGACTCATGGGGTTCTGGGGTGGCAAAGGGGATTGGGGATGTCATGTTTGGATGGAGGCATCCAAGGATGACTGGGCAGGTAATTGGTGTGTCAAGATGGATGTTTGAGGGTGCCATGGGGGATCTTGGCTAATTGGGTGTCTTTTGGGGAGACTGTGATGTGGGAAGAAGGATTGAGAGGGGAGAGGAAGGGATCATGGGTTGTTCCTGGGGGACTGAAGTGTGAGGAAGGATTGGGGCTCAGTCCAGAGGGACTGAGTGAAGTGGGGAATGGGGGCAGGGGGTTGGATGTGTCAGCCGGGACAGGATGGTGGCTGGTGGGAGGTCGGCTGGAGAGATTAAGGGTGGATGGACAGAGGGATCAGGGAGAGGGCAGAGGGAGGGAGAGGGGAAGGAAAGATGAGGGGTCAGAGGGAGGGATGGAGAAGGGGAAGGAAGGATGCGGGG
>WBNO01000168.1:303604-347716 GCA_013400575.1 Peucedramus taeniatus
CAGTGCTGGCCTGCCAGGTGCCGCCGGTGCGTGGCCCGGTGCCGCCCGGCCCGCTGCGGCGGAGCCCAGCGGGGCAGGATGCGAGCCCCGAGGCGGAGGTGAGGAGCGTGTCCGTGCGCGCGTGTGACATCCGCGTGTCCGGGCTGATGCGGGTCGGGATGTCCCTGTGTCCCGGGCACGCGGGGTGCGTGTGCCCACGCTGGGCTGTAGTGATGCCGCGACAGGCTGAGGCCCAGGTACCCCCGGCATCGGTGCGGCCGGGATGCGAGTGGGATCAGAGTGCGCTGCCCCGGGGCTGCGCAGGGCCCGACGATCCCTCTCCCAAGTCCCATTGCCTTGGGCTGTGGGTGTCCCTTCCTGCTGCTGGGGTCCCGCGGGTTGGGGCTGGTGGCGGAGCTTCGGGACCCCGGGTTGGTGGCTCTCTGGGCCCTGCACCAGGCAAGCCCAAGAGAACTCGGGAGCCGCTGGTGTGCACGAAAGAGACCAGGAGTCCCTTGTCCAGCACCGCGGGCACACTGGTGTTCGCTGCCCTGTGCCATGGGGACCTGTGGGTGTCAGGGCAATGTGTGTGTGCCAGATGAGAGGGCAGGAGCTGTAGGACGGTGTAGGCTGGTGCCTGCATCATCACTAAGCTCTCCTCGGTGCGCTGGGCATGTGAGGTTTGCTGGGAGGTGCTGGGCCAAGCACAGCCCTGAAGGAAGGAGTTCAGGGTGCTGGTGTTGGTGCAGGGAGCTTGGCTTGCCCCACCTCTCCAGCCCTGTTTCCACCGTCCCTGCCCATCCCCGATTCCGCGCCGAGCCGCTGGCCTGACCGCTTGTGCCGACGGCTCTCCCAGGCTGCCGGGCCCCGGGAGCTGTGCCCGCTGCCACGCCTGCGGCGCCGCGCCGGGAGCCGCCCAGCCGGGAGCGTGGGTAGAGCCAGCCTCCAGCTGCCCCCGGCCGGCCGTGCTCAATGAAGTCCTTGTTGCCGTGCCCCGGGTGCAGGTCGGCGGGTGGCCGTGCCGTGCGCTCCGTGCTGTGCTCGCACACTCAGGCAGGCACCGTGTTTGGGGACGGCTGTCCCCGCTCCACCTCCTCCGTGGTGGCACTCCGCCCCTGTTGAGACATTTGTGCCAACGAGTCAGCGGGGAGCTGGGATGTGCCACGCTCGGCATCTGAGCTGCCACACTCTCCCTGGCCTCGCCTGGCCCTTGCCACAGCCCCTCTGCCAGCCTGGAGCCGCTGGCACACAGTGGCCACTGCTGAGCTCGGGGCTGGGGCCTGCCGTCCATTCTTCCATCCATCTGTGTCCCCGCAGGAGGTGATCCAGCAGCAGAAGGAGGTGAGTTGCTGTTGCTGGGTTCTAGCGCCCGATGCTTTGGGGATGCTTAACCCCAGGATGCTTTCCCCATGGGCAGCAGCCACTCTCACACAGCCCATGTGCCCTGGCTCTGGCTGCCAGCCCTTCGTTGTCCCCTCTCCCCGGTGGCACCCCGGGGTGCCAGTGCTGAGGAGTGGCTGCAGTGGCCCTGGTGCGCGATGCCTTGGAGACGCTGTGAGTCAGTGAGTGCTCTGAGTCAGGGCCGCGTGGTGCCCCTCGTGCCAGGGCTTGGAGGTGCGTGGGGGTGGGTGGGCAGTGCTGCCCGGTGAGTGGGGGGCCCCAGGGCTGAGCCCCCCTCGTTCTGTGCTGTGCCGGCAGCTCTGCTCCATGCTCCAGGCTGGTATGAAAGGGCTCTTGTCCTCCTGCAGCCCCAGCAGCACTGCAGTGGCCTCCCCTTCACAGCAAACAAATTCCCAGTGTTGGGCACAGGGGCAGGGAGGGGAGAGCCCCCACTCAGCCCAGCCAGCCATGGCTGTGGCAGAGCCCTGGGCTCCTGCTGGCCCAGCATTCCCATGGCCCGGCATGGCACTGCCCCTCTGGCTGTGTGGGGGTGCTGGATGGGCAGCTGGACTTAGGGAAAGCGGGTGTTTGGCTCATTCACCCTGGAGCCTGCAGGCAGCCACTGTCCTGGGATGGCCCCGCCTCAGGGTGGCCCTGAGCAGTAACATTTTGTTTCCCAGGCATAAGGTTATTTTTGGGTTGTTAAGACCACTGCCAGGGTCCCAGTCTGAAGCATTGTAACCAGCACAGGATGGCCTGGTATGAGTCAGTTGGGTATTCCCCCAAATATTCTCACTCTGTCCTTTCCTTTGTTCTTTCCTTATCTGTTCTGCTTGTGTCACTGCCCCACCAGGGACAGCAAGCCCTTCTCTAGATAGGAATATCTTCTTCCAGTGTCATTGAAAGAGTGGCAGCTAATGTCTAGTGTTCTCTGGCTCTTACGCCCCTTTTGACACAGATTAAAAAGGGAACCATGCACACTGAACCCCCATTCCCCATAAATATATACAGTATATATTTATGGTATATGGTACCATAGGTATATAGGATCAAGCTGATGGGACAATCTCAGTTCTCTTAATAATAATTCTAAAGTTCCCAGAACTTGCTGTCACTCCTTTATGTTAGGTAGATTCTATCCATGTTCTGTTTTTTCTGGGGTTTGCAGGAGTACAGAAGTGGCTTCTTTAATCCAACAGACTCACAGGAAGTTAACCTCCTGCTTGGGTGCCTGAAGCTGGGATGTAGGACTGCTCAAGGCTCACATTTTTCCTTGTGGGCAAAGCCACCATAGTATATTCTCCAGCCAAATTGATTAGAGGGATAGAGCACATCTATGAGGGAATTTGAGAGAATTCTTTCTATGAGACAATTTGGCTTCTTCAGCCTGGAAAAGAGAAGGCTTCAGGGGCACCTAATTGTGGCCTTCCAGTACCTGAAGGGAGCCCACAAGAAAGAGGGAGGGAGATTTTTTACAAGAGCATGTAGTGACAGGACAAGGGGGAATGGCTTCAAACTGACAGGGGATAGGTTTGAATTGGGTAGTAGGAAAAAATTCTTTAATGTGAGGGTGATGAGACCTGGCCCGGGTTGCCCAGAGAAGCTGTGGATGTCCCATTGCCAGAAGTGTTCAAGGTCAGGCTTGATGGGGTCCTGAGCCATGCTGGCATGTGGAAGATGTCCCTGCCCATGGCAAGGGGGTTGGAAGGAGGTGATCTTTAAGAATCCATTCAAACCAGGCTATTCTGGGATGATTCGATGATGATATTATTGATCTACTGATATATTGTAACCTTTGATGGGTCACAATTGTGGCTAAGACTTTGCCAGGGCTTTATGAGCAATAGTGGGAGAATGTTTACATCCCTGGAGCAGCCTATTAAAAATAAGCTGCACTCCCTTCCAGGTGAAGGTGAATGAAGTCTTGTTGTGTTCCTGGAGTGGAATCACAAAAAACATATGTTTTACATCCAGGATTGCCATCCATGAGTTGGGCACTCCCTGAAGTTGAATTACCAGTTCCTCGATATTTGGCACAGCACTGGTTAAAGGCTCAGCATTAGCATTGGCATTGGCATCTCTCTTTTCTCCAAATCTGGTCCCACCCTGTCTATGTGCCAGTAATCAACAGGTAATTGCCATCTCTGTCCCAGTTTTTAGCCAAACTGGTGAATTACATGGGGTGAAAGTTTGGCGAATTATCAATTGGTGAATTATATAGGGAGTGGGATCTGGAGCTGATTTGTGTTTTTTTCCAAATCAGGTGCAACTTCAGGAGTTCAATTTCATGCTGCAGCAGAGAATTGTATCGCGGTACATTAGCAGCTTTTGAATGAGGGAGGGTAAGCACCGTGTGGGGTGAATGCACTGTGGAATCTGGATTTCTTTTAGGGTCAGGGTTGAACAGGAGGACCAAATGTTGCTCTGCATCAGCTGCCAGGTTTGGCTGCTCAGAACACTGAAACCCAAAATGTTTTCATTGTGATCTTTTGCTGCACAGTGAGGGGAGGACGTGCTTATCGCCTGGGAGCCATAAATTAGTCTTGGTGGTTTGGCATGCAGCACTTGCTCTGTTCACTCCAGTGATTTCTACTCTGATGAGTTTTTCAGTGTCCTGCTCTGTTAACACTGGAATTTGTGTTCCTTTATCTATTAGAAATGTCATTAATAGTTGAGGAGGCCCACCTGGAATCACGTGTGGGCTGTTATTATGTATGCACTGATAGGATTCCTCCTGCTGAATTTCAGTCCAGCCTGGCTTATGGCCACAGCGCTTTTCAAATGGAATCAAATTGAATGGGATTGGTTTCCAGCTATGATTTCCCACGATTCACCAAGGCTCAGTTGTCTCTTCTGTTTCTATGATGCATCTGGCTTCATACTCAGGGGGATTTGAAGGAGACAAAGAATCATCTTCCCCCAGTTTTCTGTCATTTGGGTCACCCCATATGTCTCCATCCTGCTCCTCAGGGAATATGATTAGTTTTCTAATCTGTATGATGTCAGGGGATCTGGAGTTCATGCAACCATCACCTCTACCTTTTCTTCCTTTTTTTTTTTTTCTCCTCTTCCTCTAAATGTTTCTGCAGCTGCTTTTCCCTATTTTCAGCTGTGGCCAAGTACATTTTAAGTTGCACCTTTCCTGATTTCAAAGCACTGTATTCTACAACAGCCATTTTCTAGGAGAGAGGGTGCTTTGATTTCCTTTTGCACACAAGATCAGTGAGCCCACAATACTGCACCAACAATTACTTTATTTTTGTTTTTCCAACATTTTTAGGCCCATTCTATTCCCTCTCAGGTTAGTGCACTCTTGTGTTAAGCCAAGTAATAATAATAATAATAATATGCAGAAACTTAGCAAGGTGTCCCTGGTTTGGGATAAGGGAGAGAAGAGTAGCCCATTGACTGTCTCCAAGGTATTTTTTGGTCTTCCTCCTAACCAGATGAAATTTTTATCCTCCTTATGTATAGCCCAATCGTATGTATAGCCCTCTCCTCCTATGTTACATATGGCATGATGTAGGTGGAGAGTTGAGTAACAGAGTAATACATGTGGCAGCATGTATTTCATTAAGCTTATTTGCCTGTGCAGTGTTGTGTGTTTCATTATTTAAATGATACTTAATCAGGAAAAAGTTACTTTTTTGGCCATGGTGTCCTTCAAAGTTCCAGTCACAGGACTGTTCTGCTATGTGCAGTTTTTCAGAGCCAGGGCAGGATGATCCTATCTCACAGGACCTCCTCCTTTGCCCAGCTCATCCTTTCTTTCTGTCAACTGTGCATGTCTCCATCTGCAAAGTTAACAGTGTAGGCTGTGGATGGTAAGCCTTAGCCCTTGCCTGTCTTGGTCATCACCCTGCTGCATCCCCAGGATTTGGGGTGTTGTACTGTCTCTATGGGTATTCTGCCTCTGGGCATTGTGTCTCCTTGTGCATCAAGTATTTGTCTGTGATCCCTCCTTGCTTGTTGTGCCTCTGGGTATTACCCTTCTGGGTGTCAAGCCTTGCATATTATGTCACTGGTTAAATGTGCCTTTTTAGGTATTTTGCCTCCAGGGATTTCATGCCTTAGGATATCATGCCTCTGAGCAGTATGCTTCCTTGAGTGTTGTGCATCCTTGTGCATCTGGAGAGTTGGATGTTTTGCCTCTGGGTGTCACACTCGGGGCACTGCTTCTCCTGGGGTGTCATGCCTCCAGAGGTCACACCTCCCTTGATATTGTGCCTCTTGATCTCCTCAGGTGTCACACTTCTGGTTATTGAAATTTGGGTGCCTCTGGGTTCCACACTTTTGCGTAAGATACGCCTGGACACTGCACCTCTGGGTGCTGTGCCTGCAGGTACAACACCTCTGGGTGCTTTGTCTCTGGGTATCACACTGGTTATGGTGTTTGGCAGGGCACACAGCCACGCCTGACCAGTGCTGATGTGTTTAAAGTCATCATGCCTCACTTTCCCTCTGTGACGGGTTGGTGCTACAGGGTCTGTGGCACCCTGTGTCTGCCTCTCGTGCTGCCTGCTAGGCTGGCAGTGCTGTCCCTTGCTGCAAGGTGCTGGTTTGGTGTGCAAAGCTCTAGGGACATGGTCAGGGCATGGTCGGGGCCCCTACCATGGCTTGTGCCACAGGACCATGCTGGCCCTCCTTGGCTGTTGGGGCACAGCCTCATGCATGTGGGCAGGGCACCGTGCCCACACTGATGCTGGGACAAGTGCCCACCTCCCTGCTCATGGGACTCCACCAAAAAGCTGAGATTACAAAATAAACATTCTGATTTCTTTAAAAGGAGAAAAAGCCCCAACAATCCAGGTGTTTTTTTTTTATTTTATTTTATTTGTCGGGTTTCTCTTTCTTTCTTTTAAATCATGAAATGACTCACAGTTCTGAGCTGAAAATAAACCCGATTATGAGCTGGTGAGCCATGACAGCGTGGAGGCACAGGGTCCCTCCAGAGGAGCCAGGGCCAGCCCTGTCTCGTGCTCCCAGGTCCTCCCCCGGGGGCTGTGGGGTCTGCTCTGGGGGCTCAGGTGGCCCTGACAGGGCTGCTAATGGAGCCAAAGTGCTGCTGAGGAGACACCACCATCTGCACAGCCCCCAGGGCCTCGTGTCTTTGCACTCAGAGCCTCTGCCCAGCGGCTGTGGGGACACACACGTGTGTCCCCACGTGTGTGTCCCCACGTGTGCGCAGACACCAGTGGCACTGCCCGTCACGGCGCGGGGTGGCACGGGGGGGGCCCGGCCTGGACCCCCGGTGCTGTGCGTGACACGGCCGTGTGCTGCTCTCTGCAGGGACCCCTGCAGCAGTGACACTGTGCCAGCCGTGGTCCCCGGAGCCAGACGCATGGCGGGTAAGGCACGCCGAGAGCCCCCGTCAGCCTGCATGCCCCGTTCCCGTGCTCCGCATCGCCCGGGGATGGCCAGGGGCTTTCTGGGCCCCGAGGCGTCCCCTTGTCTCTCCTCTCCTCGGAAGCACATGAGGTGGGGAGCGGCCACTTTGCTCGTCTGACTGCTGCTCGCCCTTGCTCCCTGCCAGCATCCCAAGAAGGGCTGTGGGGTGAAGGTGATGAGGACCCAGCCGAGCCGAGGGGGTCCAGCGGCCCCTCGGGTGCCCAGCCCCAGCCTGACCCCTTGATGCAGACGTGTCTCCTCCGGGATCTGGAGATGGGTCCCCTCGCCCACACACAGACCCTGCGGGACTTTGAGCAGGTGAGACCGCGGGGCGCTGGGACCCCGCATGGCACCGCCAGGGGCCTCCCGGCACTGTAGGGTGGTGCAGGATTCATGCCGGGCCCCTGGTCACACCATCGGGGCTGGAGCGCAGGAGGGGCGGCGGGGCAGGTGGTGGTGGCAGAGGGGGCCGAGCCCGGCCGGGCGCCACGCTCCCTTCACCGTCCTCAGGGCTGCGGCGCGTGGGGGCCTCCGGGGCTCGGGTTTCACCAACCCGCTGTCCCCGCTCCAGCGATTCCTCAAATAGCTCTGGGAGGCGAAAAAAAAGAGGAAAGGGAGAGCAGCGGGGCCAGCGACGGGAGCTGCGGGCGGGCCTAGGCTGTGTCCCGGCGGCGCCATGTGAGGGGTGCCGGGATGCCCGCCTCATGGAGCGCCGGCCATGGCTAACGGGTACCGCACGCTCTCGCAGCACCTCAATGACCTCAAAAAGGAGAATTTCAGCCTCAAGCTCCGCATCTACTTTCTGGAGGAGCGTGTCCAGCAGAAGGGCGAGGACAGCCGGGACGATGTCTACCGGCGGGTGAGTGCCTGTAGGGGACGGGGTGAGGGGGTTTCCTCTCTTTTCTGGGAGGGAATGGGGTGAGGGCAGTGTAGCCGGGGGTGATGCCAGGGAGGGCTTCGGGCACTGGGGCTCGGGGAGTTGCTGTATGGGAGTTTGTCCCTGGCTTCCTTCGACAGGAGCAGGGAAGAGGGTTGGGGAGGGCGTTCCCGGCCCGGTGGGGTGCCCAGGGTGGGTGACAGTGCAAGTTTGGGGGCACACAGATGGAGTGAGTACACCCCATCCCGGCGCCGACAGGCTAAAATACCACCTGTGCCCCTCACTGACAGGAGCACCCAAAGCCCTGCCATGGCGTGGGGGTCCCCCAGGCCACTTCTTCATTCCCGTGGGCAGTGGGGCTGGGGTGTCCAGGCAAGCATGAGGGCATCCTACTCACCTCCTTCCTGCTCCATAGAACATTGAGCTGAAGGTGGAGGTGGAGAGCCTGAAGCGGGAGCTGCAGGAGAAGCAACAAGCCCTGGACAACACATGGTGAGTGGGGCTGGCCAAGCCTCTCACCCTGGGGCAGACATGGTGCCCATGCCCCACCTGTGGTGGCTTTGTGGGCACGGGGGGGGTCTGCCTGCACCCTGCCCGTAGCAGGCAAGAGTGGCCTGCAATGGGGCTGGAGGGGTTTGCAATGGGGCTGGACATCCACAGGGCTCCTCTTACAGCCCTGGCGCCAGCCAAAAATAAAGGACAGCACCTGTTTGGTGGGGGAGGGCAGCGCTGTGCCCAGGGGCCATGGCATGGGTGTCTCACCGTGGGGCACCGATGGCAGGGGGGCCAGTGGCACAGCAGTTGGTGAGGCCCTGGTTTTGGGAGTGTGTGGAGAGTGCTCTGGTGGGTCAGAGCCTAAACATGGCCTGTTGCTGCCAGAGGAGCCATGTCCCCCGGGCAGGATGTGGTGGGAGCCAGGCTGAGGGCACCTGGAGTGGTACAGATCACCCAGCCCAGCTGGCTTGGGGTGGAGGCCTGTCACAAAGGCTGTGCAATGCCATGCCGTGCCATGCTGCACACTGCCAAGCCAGGCCGTGCTGTGCCAGGCCATGCCATAGGAGGTGCTGTGCCCGGCAGGGTGGCTGCGGAGAACCAGACCAGCCGCAGCCAGGCCGCGCTCCGGCAGCAGTATGAGGAGCGGCAGCGGGAGTCGGAGCACGTCTACGAGCTCCTGGAGAACAAGATCCAGCTCCTGCAGGAGGTGAGAACAGGGATGGTGGGGGCCAGGGAGGAGCCAGGGGCTGCTGCCTGGGGGCTCACCCTTCTGCCATGCAGGAGGCCAGGCTGGCACGGAGTGAGGCCGAGCAGGCCACAGCGCTGGCCAGAGCTGAGGAGGAGAGATGCCGGGAGCTGACAGGGAAGCTGAAGGAAGCGGCAAGGACCAAGCAGGAGGACAGGAGCGACAATGGCTGTGCGTCTATGGCCCAGAGGTAGGTGTCCTGTACATGTCTCCTCGATGCTGCCAGTCTGTGTGCCGTGCCAGTTCTTGGGGACTACCAAGGGGCTCGTGATGTGCATATCTGAGGGGCTGTGCATATCTGGTGGGATGCAGGGGTCACCCCAATGGGGAAGAGCTGGGCTGTGGGGAAGGGAGATTATGGCATCCACATTCTCTGAATATGATCCCTTCACCCAGAAATTTTCTCCTGGGAAGCTGAAAGGCAGCGAGAGGCCACAGAGAAAAGAAAAACAATTCTTATCTCATTTGCTTCTCCTGTGTTGTACTCATGTGGAATGTGTTTGGAAATTGTTTACCTGAAGTGATGAGTCTTGATTGGACTCCGGTGTGAGTTCTTTTGATTCACTGGCCAATTAGAGGCCAAACTGTCGTGACTCTTTACAGAGGCACGAATTTTCATTATTATCTTTTTAGTATTCTGTAAGTATTCTTTCTGTATTCTTTAGTGTAGTTTAGTATAGTTTTCTTTAACATAATATAGTATAATAAAATAATAAATTAGTCTTCTAATAACATGGAGCCCTGCTCATTAATTTTCCCAGTCAGGGGTCGCCTTACATTTACAATAGCAGAGCAGTCCTGAGGATGCTCTGCTTTGCCCCAGAGATTGACCTCTGTCAGCTGTCCCCAGTGTCATCCCAGGGCCATCCCAGTCCCTGAGCGTCCCTTTTGTTGCTTTCAGGAGGATCGAAGAGCTGACCCAAGAGCTGGCTGCCAGCAACCAGCTCGTGGAAATGCTGTCAGCAGAGAAGCGTGACCTGCAGCAGTGCCTGGAGGCATCTCTGGTCATGGAGGGGCAGGTAAGTGGGCAAGGGTGGGGAGACCCCAGGGAGGAGCACGTCCATCCAGGGCTTGTCTGGTTGCTGTCATCCCTGTCCCCTTCTGGGGCTGTGGCCAAGGCTGTGCCGTGTTCAGTCTGGCAGGGTTGGGTGATTGCCAGGAGCTGGGAGGAGCAGGGGGGCTCAGAGGACATGGTGGGAGCTGTCAGGGGACAGGCCACCAGCAGTGGCCTGTACAGTCCTTCTGAGGGTGTTGGTGCTGCTTGTTCCCGTCTGCCATTTAAATCCCAAGTCTTAAAATACTCCTGGCAGCCTGGCATGGTGCCAGGCAGGATTTCAGGGCTGTGAGAGATCAGAGCGGTATGTTCCTGGCAGCTGCACAGCTCTGGCCATGCTGGTAGCACGGTGCTGTCCCCAGCAGCCGCGGGCCATCAGTGTGTGAGCTGCCTGTCCGGTGCTCCTGCAGGGACCCTGCTGTTTGCCCAGCCGGTGGCATGGGCTGCTGTGCAGGTGCTGGTGGCACTGTGCTGCAAGGGTGTGCCCACCCACACTGCCTGCTGGGGCACTGGGGCATGGCACTGGCACTGGGGTGGGGGCCTGGCGGTGGGACAGGCACTGGGATGAGGATCCAGCACTGGGACAAGGATCCGGCACTGGGACAGGCACTGGCATTGGCACGGGGACGTGGCATAGACACTAGGGTAGAGACGTGGCACTTGGACAGGCACTTGCCAAGCACTGGTTGGTTGGTTGGTGTGTGTGTGTGTGTGTGTGTGTGTGTGTGTCTGGCACTGAGATTGGACCCCTGCTCTGTCGCATCGCGATCGATCGCTGTTATTTTCTCTGTCGCAACCCCCGGCGCTGCCCGTGTGTCCGGGCGTGACGCTGGCCGCCACTACGCATGCGTAAATGGGCGTGACAACTACATATCCCGGCATGCGTTGTGGGCATGCGCATGCGCGGGAGGCTGGGTTTGGCCGCCATCTTGAAATCTGAGCCAGAAGCCGGGCGCCGCCGTGGCAGGAGCATCATCGGCTCGGGGCGGTGGGGCCGGGGCGGGACGGGCAGGGCAGGGGCAGCCTGCGGTGAGGGGCAGCCCCGGGAACGGGGGCTGTGAGGAGAGAGGGGGCAGCATCGGGGGCTCGAGCTGTAAGGTGAGGGAGCAGCATTGGAGGGGCGGGGGCGATCAGCCTGCACAAGAGGGCAGCCCAGGTGTGGCTGTGAAAATGAGAAGGAGGTGGCGTAGGGTGGGATGTTTCTGTTGCATCAAGAGTCCCGGCGTGTCACCACCCTAAAAAGAGGGGATTGGTGCGGTGAGACGTGCCGCCGGGCTCAGAGATTGAGGGAGATGTGCTGAACTCGGGAAGGTCTCCTGAGAGCCCGCAGGAGTAGGTTTGAGTGCCAGGAGGAAGGGAGGGAGGATGAAGGAAAACTGCCGGATTTGCGGCCGGGAGCTGTGCGGCAACCAGCGGCGATGGATCTTTCACACGGCGGCCAAGCTGAATCTCCAGGTGCTGCTCTCCCACGTCCTGGGCAGGGAGCTGTGCCGGGATGGCAGGTCCGAGTTCGCCTGCAGCAAGTGTGCCTTCATGCTGGACCGTATCTACAGGTTCGACACCGTCATCGCCCGCATCGAGGCCCTCTCCATCGAGCGCCTGCAGAAGCTGCTGCTGGAGAAGGACCGCCTCAAGTTCTGCATCGCAAGCATGTACCGCAGGAACAACGACGACTCCAGCACAGAGGACAGGGCTGGGGATGGGACTGTGGACCTTTCCAACCTGCCTGATGCGCGGTACACTGCTCTTCTCCAGGAGGACTTCACTTACTCTGGGTTTGAATACTGGATGGATCAGGAAGAGCATGGCCTAGAGCCACACAGCTGCCACGGCTCCGAGGGGGCAGGGAGCCGCCCGCGGCGCTGCCGTGGCTGTGCTGCCCTGCGCGTGGCCGACGCTGACTATGAAGCCATCTGCAAAGTGCCCCGAAAGGTGGCCAGGAGCATCTCCTGTGGGCTGTCCAGCCGCTGGTCAGCCAGCATGGGCAACGAGGAGTCATCTGTATGCGATGTGGCTGAGTCCTCCAGCTCCAGGGTGGCTGTGGATGGGGACAGCATGGAGGAAGGCACACCTGCATCCTCTCTTGAGTCTCTGGACACCACCGTGGAGGCCAGCCCTCCTCAGCAGAAGGATGAAGATGCAGATAAGGGGGGGAAAGGCAATGGGAAATGTGACGATTTCTTGGATGATCGCATGACCCCAAGCTCTTCACTGAGCGGGAACAGGCTGGAGCTGGCCCTCAATTTGATCAAAACTTTGGACTACAAACCCCTTCAGAGCCCCCGAGGCAGCCGACTACCTATTCCTGTGAAGTCCACCTTTCCCCCTCCCAAGCTCAGCTGTGACTTGGCAGATGGCAGTGTTTCTGCTGGCTTAGCATGTGCTAGTTCTGCCTTCCTGAATGCAGACAGAAAATCGTTTTCTAGAGCTCCTTTGGGCCTTCCCCTGGAAATTTCTGAGCTGCAGGAGCTGTGGGATGACCTCTATGAGGATTATATGCCGCTGCGGGTACAGGTAGAGGTCGCAGTGCCGCCCTTCCATTGAGCATTGTCCTCGTGGTCCAGTGCTGAGCCCACTGGGGATTCTTCTGTGCTGAGATAATGCAGACAGCCTTGTGCGGCTGATCGGGGGCTAAGAATAGGCAACTCGGTCCTTTTTAGGTGTGCTGCCTTTCTCCTCAGTCATTCTCCTGTCTCCTGTTTCCTCCCGGTGTTCTGGGAAATGAACCTTCCCCCCCTCCATCAGCCCTCCCTGACAATGCAGCCTGCTAGGTGGGTCTGAGCTCTTTGTCATTTTCCTGCTGGGAAAACACCCGTTTCACTTCATCTTTAAGCTTAAGGTCGGTGTGGCTTTTATCCACAACCAAAGGGAGTATTTTAAGCTTCTGGGCATGTGTTTTCCAGCAGATGTGTTTTCTTTGTGCCTGAGTAATGGTTGGAGTGTGAGGAACGCCTGCCTCCAGCCCTGCCTCTGCAGGTCAGGCCTCCGACCTGCTGAACGTGCAGAGCCGCCCAGGCATCTGTGACGTGTGCCCTGAGGAAAAGGTGTTTTCCTTGCAGGTGGATTTGTGCCAGAGGATGACTTTAGTGGTGGTATTCAAGATAATTGGTTTATTTTCTGATCCTTTGAAAAGATCTATCAGTTAGTGGCAGGTGTTGCTGAGAGGGGATGAAAGCTCCTGCTTTTGGGATGCTGTTATCTGTCTTGATAGCAGTCCTAGCTCCAGGTTGCCTCTGTTTCGCTGGCTTTAATGAAATGTTCTTTAGTATGCAGTCAAAAAGCCGAACTTGTAACTTCTTTACCACTTCCAGTAATGAATAGAGGGCCTCAGTCAGCTTCAATTCTGGAATATCCGTGTCAGCCTAATTGCATTTCCATTAGCAGTCTTAGTGCTGCCTAATGCTGTAGGTAGCCCGGGGGATTAGGAAAATACTCGTTTATTACTATGGCAACTGTGGCAGTGCTGAATTGCTCTTGCTCTTTAGCCCGGCGGCTTGCTGTCCCATCTGCTCGGGCGTTTCCCGGAGCTGTGTGCTTTTTTCCATAAAAGCCTGCTCGAGAAAGGATGCTAGGGAGGAACGTAGGAAAACTAGTTTTCATCTGGAGCACAAAGGCATCGCGCCGGCAGCTGAGGATGTGAACCAGGGCATCGTGTCATTTGCTGATGGTTCTCATTGCTAGGGGTGTGTTTGCTGGATAAAAATGGACTTTCTCTGAACAGCGTGGCGTGTTTACAGGTCGGCTTTGTGTCACACCTGGCCATCCTCTTCTAGGAATTGTGTTTTGAGGAGTTTCTCCAGCCTCTGCCATCCGACTGGCCCTGCCAGGAATTTATCCTGCGGGATTTTTTACTGCTGGTTTCTTGCCGTGACGGCAGCAGCTCTTCAACGCAGAGTCTGGCTGAAGGGAGAAGGGCTTAATCCTTCGGATGGCTTTAAGAGCAAAAATGGGAAGGCAGATGCAGCTAGTCGGCTGAATAGTTCTTGCTCAAATTATTTTTTATTTCGGTTTGTAAAAGCAACACCCTTCCTGTAAGTTAGGTGCTGCTGCTGTCCAGCAATTCCTGTGCATAAATAAGAAAAGAATATCTAGAATATAGAGGACCACAGTTCTCTTACTGCTTTTGCAGTTCTTTAAATGTATGGAGCATTCTGGTGTCAGGGCATGTGACCTCGTAGGTACCATCTTCCCAGGGGTTTTCTTGAACCAACAGTTCCTTCTCCACCACAGCCCCAGGGAGGTGGCACCAAACTGAGCCTTTGTAACACTCTCCTGCAGCTGCCTGCGGTGCCCTCCTGACAACAAGGCTGTTCCCCACTGTGCTGGGCAGTCTGAGCTTGGCAGGCTCAGAGAGTGCCTTGATTATTATTTTTTACAGAAACGTTCTGTTTGGGTTAGTGTGTGCTGGGGCTACTGCAGCTGTGCTGAGGAGAGATTGGCAGTAAAATGCTGATGTTGGAGAAGTCGGCATGGCTGCAGGGAGGCACAAGGGAGGCAGCTTGGGCTTTGCAACCTTGGATTCTGAAGCTGGCTCTGCAATTCCCCTCCCTGCTCTTAGCTCTTTCCAGGTTTACAGCCTTTTTTCTTTTCTTTTTAAAATTTTTTTTCTTTTTTTTTTTTCTTTTTTAATGTGAAAATTGAGGAAATGTGTTTTCCTTTTCTCCCCCTCTGTTTTAATCAACCTTATTTCAAAATAGCTGCTGTGACAGATTCCAGCAGCTCTACCTGTCTCATCGAAAGCCTTCTGATGGAGAAAATTTGTAATCACCATGACTGTAAATTTTCATTGAAATCCTAACAAAACATCACGGTAAAGGGAAGTGTTACTTCTGTCTGTGAGAGGCAGTGCACAGATCTGAGGGAGCTCCCCTGTGCTGATGGCTTCCCCACAGACAGCATTTCTGTGGCTGCTGAGGATGAGGATTCAGCCTGACAGGGCTAATTGGAATTGACTGTTCTGGCTGTGCTGCTCTGCCTGGAGCTGGTGCTTGTGTGTGTGCTCCAAAAAACCCTGCCATGTTTCCATGCCCTTTGTGCTGCATCCCTGCAGCCCTTTCCAGGGCTCCCACCTGGAGCAGACACCAGTGCAGTCAGTCTTGTATATCTGATAATATTCAGGAATACTGAAGGAGCCCTGTGAGGGCTACAGAGGGTGGCTGGGATGGAGTGCTGCCCTAAGGAGTTAACTCACTGGGCGGGAGACAGCAAAATTGTAAGGAGGGATGACAAGGGATTAGTGTTGTGCTCAGCCAGCCGTCTCAGGCCACGTGTCACAAAGTAGGCTGTTTACATTCCCAATAAATGGGTATGTGTCATGAAAATAAATCTCAGCTATGGCACTAATTTGCTCCTGTTTGAGGAGCTGCGTGGAATTGTACACGGTGTGGGTGCTCCGGTGTGGGTGCTGGAGCACAGGAAGTGGTGAAGGAGAGCCCAGAAAATCACAACTGGAGGGGTTCAGTGCAGGGGGTGACTGCTAGGTCGTGGCGGGAGGGGAGCTGGTGGGAAGGATTGAAGGTTGTAGGCTTGATAAAGACACAGAAGCTCAGCAGAACATGGGAACCATTTCTAAGCAGATTTTGAAGCTTTTTTAAAATGCCAGCTGGGCACATGGGAAGGAGAGCAGGTTTCAGGGATATGGCTTGGATGTGGGGAGAAGATCCATCATTAACCCACAGACAGTGGTTAGAGCTAAACAAGCTGCTGGGCTTGTGGTGCAGCAGTGAGGAGAGACAAGGAGCCCAGTCAGAGCCTTGGGGCATCAGGGCACTTGAGGCAGATGAGGCAGAGAGCTGCCAGGTGCCAGCCTGCCACCCAAGTGAAGGGAGACACGGGCACAATGATGTCTCAGAGCCTGTTAGAAAAGCACACGTGTTTAAACCTGTACTGCAGGGTCTGTCACGGCCGACAGCTGAAGAGAAGAAGCCAGTGCAGGAATTGAGCCATTCTCTCACTTTTTACTGTTTTTCTCCTTTCAGAATTTGCAGGATGAACAGCAGCAGCCAGCTCCAGGTACCACTGCAGCAGGGGAGCACGTGTCCAATGTGCGTGCAGCAGAGCTGCAGGGCAAAATCCAGCACTTTGAAGCTGCCAACAAGGTATTTCTTCATGAAGAGCACATCCAGTGCTAGTGAGTCTGATGTGGTTAGTGTCAGAGGCCTGGCTGGAGGCAGGTACTTGCACCTCTCTCCCAGCAAGGGTGTGTGATTCGCAATGCTGTTGTCTGTTAGCTTCAATTAAAAGCATTTGCTCTTTTTTTTTTTTTTTTTTTCTGCCGCTGAATTGCATAAATTTTCCATATTTAATTTTGCAAATCATTATTTTGAAGGAACTTTCCACTTGCCTGGTGAGCCTTCCAGGAGCTGGTGAAGGAGAGATGCACAGGGCTGTTTCCTTGTCTCTTGGATTTGCATGGGCTGAGCCTGGTGTAGGAGAGAGGGAGGCCTGGTTTCATTTCTGTTTAAATACTTCGAAAAGAAATATGTATCTGAGTTCACTTGAGGCAGATCAATAATAAGACTTGTTGAGAAGGGTTTATGTTCTTAATTATGCTTTTGAACTCTAGGGTAAATTATATCCTCTGGAAAAAGAGGTTAAATGTGAAAAAAAAAAATTGGATGGAATATTTATTTATATCTGGAGATGGCCATAAGGTGCTGCTGCTGCCTAGACTGCAAAGCTTGACAGAAATAGAGACCCAAGCCCCAGTAAATGCAGTTAGAAGTGTTTAAACAGGTTAGGGGGAGTGTCTCAGAGAAGAGATAACAGGACAGGTGTGTCAACAAATGAACAACAGCAGGAAATTATGTGGCAGCACCAGCTCCAAGTCCAGAAGTTGAGTCCTGAGTAAGTTCATAGGAAGAGGTGTAACATCCAGCTTCAAGAATGCCAACAGGCAGCATATTTAAAAATGCTAATAAGCTCTTGTTTAACTGCACAGCATGTCCTGTGTCATGAGCTTTATGGTGAGAGCAGCAAACTGTCCTGAAACTGTTTGAGTGGGTGGTGTTCTCTTTAGGGTGAGAGTGTCAAAGGCAAAGGTTTCTCAGGTTGTAAACCAGCCATGGAGACTGGTGAGAGGTTCCTGGCAGTGCCCGGAGTCTTTTGTGCTGAAGCCAGAACTTAATGCTAAATAAGCCACTGATTTGATCAGTGAATATGTAGCTTCTTCATGCTGATATTTTTATTTTGGATTTTTTGGGAGGATTTTGGGCTGAAGCAGCCCCTTTCCTTTTGAGTAAAGAGAAACAAATGATAGAAGCTTGGAGGGAGGGCTGCGGGGCAGCCTGAGAGAGACTCTCCTGGAGTATGTGGGAGGCAGTATGGTCTGTGAACCCAAGCCTGGAACCTCTGCCCTGCACCTGAGGGAGCAGAAGCACTACAAGAAGTCCTGTGAAGGGCCTTTGTGTTTACTCACATCTCCACCCAGCTCCAACGGTGTTTACAGACTCTAGAGGGAGCCACGCTGATCTTGATGTGGTCCACACCAGGGCTGGAATAAGGAGTGGAGGGAGTCTTAAGGGTATTTACATAGAGCATTAAGCAGGATTAAATAAACCCAACCTATTTCTGTCTTCAGTTGTTACAGGAAAAGCTGAATGAATTGAATTTTGAATTAAAATCTGTTCAAGAAACATCACAAAGGCAAGATCGTACGATCCAGAGTCTGAATGAGGCCCTGAAGAGCAAAGAGAGTAAGGTAATAGTTCAGGATGGGCAGGTGGTGCTCATAAAAACAGGGAACTGTGCTTTAGCCCTGTAGGCAGTGACTGAAAAGGAATGCTTGAGCCACTGCTTGGCATCCTGCATCTCAGTAAATTATTTGTTGCAAAGCCTCTTTCATGGGGTGCTGAGGTGTCATAATCCAGGCTGGAGGCTTGGGATGGGAGAGTTTGTGCTTGGTTTGCCACTGACTGGGCTTCCTGTGCTTGGTCTCAGACAGAGGAGCTGTACCACATCATCGAAGGGCAGAATGAGACCATGGCCAAGCTGCGGGACATGTTACACAGAAACCATCTGGGACAGCTGCAGGTATGTCCTGAAAAGCCTCAGATACATCAGGTTTCATTCTGCAGGGATCCTGTTTTTTAAATCCCTCATGTGAAGAGAATCTCTTGAGATTCTCTGAACCCTGCTTTTTGGTAGGTGTCAGAGAGCCCACTGTCACCCCAGGAGCAGCAAATGTCACCGCTCGATCTTCAGAACACACTTTTCTGCACCAAACTGGAGGTGCAGAAACTTAAGAGAGCTCAGCGCCAGAAAGAGCATCAGCTGTCTGAAGCCAAGAGAGCAACCCAGCTCCTGGAGACCACAGTTCATGAGGAAGAGCAGCAGAAAGAGGCAACCTGGAAACACAATCAGGTATGACAGGCACTTAGCCTGGAAGTTTCTGGGTTCACATGACCAAGCTCTGAGGTAGTCAATGCTCTGCTCTCGTTCATCATTTCTGCTGACAGCAGACCAGGCACACTTTGCCTAACCCGTTGTCACATGTGGCAGGGAAAATTTTCCAGCCTCCTCTGTGTCATAGCTGAGGATTAAGAATCAGCAAAGACCCTTGACAGTGGATATGTTGTCACTTGTACATCATTGGCTGGTGCAAATGTCCCATCTCTTTTTGTGATGTTCGTGTCCCCTGCTGCACAGCTTAGCTTTGATTGACCAGAGCTCTGCCTGTGGCCAGAGCAAGGGGTTTAGATGGATGGATACCCTGGGCAATGAAATAGATTCAAACACCATGGCAGTGTGTTTTGAGATTTGAAAGTTGTAGCATTGCAGATAGCTGTTCCCACAGCCCTTCCTCAGACTGGCCTACTGTTTATGGTTGTGTTGAGAACTGAATTCCAAGGTATGTGCCCTTTCCCTGCAGGAGCTGCGTGCTGTGGTACAACAGCTGCAGGCAGAGCTGCAGGACAAGGCTCAGCAACTCCAGACTTTGGAGTGGGAGAAAAGCTGTGAGCTGCAGGCCCAGGAGCAGAGAATTCAGCGTTTGACTCAGCAGCTGGCTCACAAGGAGCAGCTTCTGCAGGTGAGATGCAGAAAGATCTGAGTTGAGCATAATTAAATGGAGCCCCTGATCCTGTATTGGTATTTGGCCATGCAAAAGTCTGTCTGTAGCTTTCATGTGTGTCCTTTGAAGAAAGGAAGGAGGGAGAGGCTTCTGGGCCTTCAAGGTGAGGAGTAAGGCACAGGTATCCACGTACCTCAGCCCACAGCAATGCCTGGTGAGCCCTGGCAGGTGCTTGTCAGCCAGCCTCAGGTGCTGAGACTGCTACCCTTTAATGTGAAGGCTAGAGCAAGCATCGGGTGGAGGTAGTTATCCCCATGTGCTGCTCTTGGGGGCAGTGGAGGTTTCTGTACTGTCAGTTGAACCAGGGTGTGTGTGTGTGTGTGATCTCTAGGAGTCCAGGGAGCTTCTGCAATGCCAGCAAAGCTTGGAGAAGAGCCCTGCAGCCATGAATGCCATGTTGGAGAAACTGCAGCAGCGTGTCAGTGACAGGGATGCTGCTCTGGAGGTGAGCACATATTGTAGGCAATGTTTCTGCTGTCCCTGAGGCTCAGCCTTTGGGTTACCGTCAGCCCCAGGATGACCCCAGGAGTGACCATATCTTCTGCATGCTCATCATGGCTCATCCTTTGAGAGGAGCCCCCCTGGCAGGAGCTGAAGTCCAACATACAGGGAATGTTGGCTGCAGAGCCCCATCACCCCATTCTGAATGATCCCCTCTGTCACACAGCGAGCAGTGGATGAGAAGTTCTGTGCCCTGGAGAAGAAGGAGCAGGAGCTGCAACAGCTGCGTGTGTCCATGCGGGAGCGCGGCAGTGACCTGGAGAGGCTGCGCAGTGTCCTCTGCAGCAACGAGGCCACCATCCACGTGAGTGCTGGGACTGGGCCTGCACAGCCCAGCCTGACTGTGGGGACGTGGTGTTAGACACACCTTCCTGTGAATGCTCTGGGGACAGTGGCTGCAGGTGTTTGGCTTCCTCTGGCCTTGTGTGTGGGGCAAGTTCCTGGCTCACTCTTCTTTCTGGGCTGGGCATAGAGGACACCTGGAGCAGATGGGTGAATCTGTGTGATTCTGCTAGCAGTAGAGACTGGTATTTCTACTTTTGCTTAATTTGGCATTAAATTTCTGTCTCTGCTTGAACTGCTTCTGTTGTGGTACTCAGAGCCTGGAGAGCCTCCTGAAAGCCAAAAGCCTGGAACTGGAGCAGGTCTCAGCAACCTGCCAAAACCTCCGCTGGCTCAAAGAGGAGATTGAGGCCAAATCTGGCAGCAGGCAGAAGGAGCAGGAGGGGATCATCCAACAGCTGCAGACCTGCCTGCATGACAGGAACAAGGAAGTGGAGGTAAGGCCTTAGCTTGGCTTCCTGAGCCTTCAGCCAGTTTGTCAATAGAGAGAGTGGTCCCAAACCAGAGGCCGCTGCCTGCCTCGCCTGAAACTGTGCTCAATGTTTGGAGGCTGTCTGCTTCTGGCACTTGAACATAGCTGTGCCTGCTGACACTGCTCCCTCAGCTACACCCAGTCTGGAGAGTCCTTGAACAACTTCCAGTCTCTCTCCTTTCCTCCCCCTTGCTCAGGAGCTTACAGCAACTCTGCTGTGCAAGCTGGGCCCCGGCCAGAGTGAGGTAGCAGAGGAGCTGTGCCTGCGTCTCCAGCACAAGGAGAAGATGCTGCAGGATCTCCTCAGTGACCGGAACCGTCAAACCATGGAGCATGATGCTGAAATTCGGGAGCTGCTGCAGGCTCTGAGCACCAAGGAGCAGCAGAGCAGAGTGAGTTTCGTGCAGTGGGAGGCTGAGGTGGGTGGCACTGACTTTTGTTAAGCAAAGAGAAACCCTTGAGTGGGCTGATGACCAGAGATGGGAGGGCTGCACTGAAGTGGGTGTGAGTGGCCAGGAGCAGTAACTGCCAGGCTGGTTTGCAGAGCACTTGGAGTCTCCAATGACAGATAAATATTGAGATGGCTTCCCCTTAGTCTCTAAGGAAGAAGAGGGACCAGGACCCTGCCCCTGGTCATGGCCCTATCCCTAATTTTCCCCTTAAATCAGGTGGCTGCAGAGAAGATGGCACAGGCTTTGGCTGAAAGGAGCTGTGAACTACAGCTGCTGCGCCAGCATATGTTGGGGAAGGACCTTGTTGGGACCCAGTCAGCTGGTGCCAGGCCATTGAAGCAGGACAAACAACCCATACAAGTAAGAATCATGCACTGTGTTTCTCTGCCTGTGTCCTTTGGGCTTCAGAAAGAACTGATTGCCACAGAAAGAAACAGAAGAGAAAAGAGCACCACAGAGAATGATAGAAATGAAAGTGGGATTACTGAAAATACTTCCTATAGGAGGAGAAGAAACTGAGGAGCAGGAATGCTGCCTGAATGTTCTGATCTTGATTTCACCAGCCTTTGTCACTCAGGGTCTCTTTTTGTTTTGATGGAGCAGTAATTGAATCCCTGGGGCACATGAGAGTATGAAAGACATCCACCCTTTGACCTTCTAGCATTGACCCACTCCTTCCTTGGGCTGGCCTGCCTTGCTGTATTGTAATCCCCTCCCTGACATTGTCACATTCTGGAAGGGACAAGAGAGCTAAATTTAGGTCCCACTAATTCTTGGCAGAGCCTGCTGGCTGTTTGCTGTCTCTTCCACAATTGGAATTGGTATTTTTAAAGCAGCTTTGCTAAAACCCCCATTGAGGCTGAACACAGTTCTAAGGCTGCATATGCCATGGCTCCTACTTGAGCAGCTGTTAATGGTTTATTGGTGAGCTGACGTGTTGAATGTTTTTAAGCAGCTGTAAACAGGTTTCTATCCCCAGCTCTAGAGACTTCCAGGGTTGTGTTTTCCTCCCCGCACGGTCTCCTTGGGCCACATCTGAAATAAAGATGAGTCTCAATTGAAAGATGGTCTTGCTGCAATTGAGTGAAACCTGTTTAATCTTTACTGTGAAGACACTTGCTGCCAGCAGCTTCCCAGTGCCAAATAAAACATGGCCCTCTTCCCCGCACTTACAACTTCTGGGTGCAATTCACTTGTTCCTGCTGCCTGGCTATGATATCCCCTTCATTGTTTTTTCACATTTTAGAGGTGTCAACAGAACAGCCAGCAGCTTTGCTGCAGTCCTGGAATTCTGGGGAAGCTGTGTGTTCCCCGTGAAAATGCAAACCTGCAGACTTTTATGTTTTCAGGAGATACTGCGAAGAGCTTGTGGAGCTACAGCCATTGCTGGATCCCTACAGGAAGACAGCAGCTGCAGGACAGAGGGAGGTGAGTGTGGGACAGTTTCTTTTGAGGTCTCAAAATATGACCGAGGCTTTCTGCTGTGGGGGAAACATGATTACATAAAACTGTGGAAGAGTAGAGAACTTTGAACAAGAGAATTTTGAAATAAAGCTCTGCCTCTGTTCTGGGTGATGTCTGAGGATGGGAGCAAGGGAAAGAAAAAGGCTGCTGTTGGGTTTGAGGTGAGGTGTTTCTTCTCAAGATCTGATGCTGTCCACTGGAGAGTTTTTGACCTTGTTTCAGGCTGAGCTGAGACAAGTGTGTAACTGTTTTGGGTTTGCTGTGGGACCAGGACACTTGAACTTTGTCAGGGGTAGGACAGCAGGCCTGTGATATTGCCATTGCTTTCAGCTGCTGTTGAAAGATCAAGCAAGGAACAAGAGCATTTACGGAAACAGTGTGATAGGGAGCACAAGCATCAGGGCCCTGTGTTGCCAGAGAGGGATTGTAAGTGATCCTGTGGTCTGAACTGGCACACCATGTTTCTGCAGTAACCAAGTTGTCTTTGCAGTTACAATGTCAGCAGCAGAACTGGAGAAGGATCTTGTCAGTGCTAAAGAGGAGCTGGAGCTAATGGCGAAGAAGGAAAGGGAAAGCAGGGTGAGCTTGTGATGGAGCCTGTGCTGATCTCCTTTGCTTTTGGGAGACCTTAGGGCTGCCCCTCACTGGAGGTTTTGGACCCTGCTCTTGTGAGGGTACCCCCAGTGAGAAATGGGGCAGCATCCTGCAGGGGGGTATTGGCTTTCAGAAGTGTCTGACGGGCTTCTCTTCCCTCTGCAGCGGGAGCTCACTGCTCTCCAGTCTGTCGTGGCCACACAGGAGGAGGAGCTGCAGGTGCAGGCCTCAGATATCGAGTCCTTGACCAGAACCATCCAGATGAAAGAGGACCTCATCAAGGTGAGATGCTGTGCTGGGGGAGTTCCACCTGGGAAGGCTGCAGAGGAGTCTCTTTGTCCCCCACATCCTCAGAGCAGTGTGGCTGGCTAAACCAGATGCTATTGCTGCTGGTTTGCCTACACCTCTCTGGGTTCCTTTGGCCAGAAGGCAAAGGCTCCAAACCCCCAGATTGTTCTTATTTGGTCTTTTGCTCTTTATGTACCAAACACCGTCCTTCAAGTCCTTTAATCACAATGCACCCTTCTTGTGTCCCATCTTGGTTGTTACTGAACACTGTGGTCTGTGCCTAATCCACTCTTGCTGCTTTGGCATTTTTTCTTAGAAGACCTGGATCTTTCCAAACACTGGAAATTTCTGGCAGTTGCATTCCAGGGAGGTTTGCAAAGGTCCAGCTGTCTTTGTTACTGATCCCTTCCTCATTGAGCTCTCCTGCTGTTTGTTTGGTTTTAGGATCTGCAGATGCAGCTGGTGGATCCTGAAGAAATTCCAGCCATGGAAAGGCTGACCCAAGAGGTGCTGGTGCTTCGGGAGAAAGTGGCCATAGCAGAGTCCCAAGGACAGGAGGCTACTGGAAACAGAAGGCAGCAGGTAGTGTGCCACTGGGGCAAGCTTGGATGTGTTTTTATTTCTGCTGGCATTCAGTTATGAGGCTTTGTTTTCAGCCTTTAGATAGGCCAGGATGTGCTTGATCTTGGAAGCTGGCTGTGTGTGGTTGTGGGAATACAGAGAAGAAGATCAGTTCTCTTTAGCACTTGTCCAAAGAGCAGAGGCTTTTGGTAGTCCAGGGATGACGTGGACCAACTTGGATACAAGCAAGGGAGGAAAGGGAACCCCCAGTTTGTCAGGGACAGCTAGATAACCTCCTTTGATTTCTGTCTCCGTTTGAGAGCTGCACCTTGTCTCTTCTCTCCAAGCAGTTGTTACTGATGCTGGAAGGGCTGGTGGCTGAGAGGAATCGGTTAAATGAGGCTCTCCAGGCAGAGAGGCAGCTCTATGGTAGCCTGGTGAAGTTTCACACACACCCAGACAGGTAAGTGAGGCTGCCTTGGCTCTGTGCTGCCCTGCTCTGCCAGGGCAGGCATGGCTGGTCCAGTGGGGCAATCCCTGAAGCAGGGATCATTCAGCAAGTCTGAGAGTTTACAGTGGGAGAAGAGGGAGTCTAGGCAAAGGATCAGCCAAATACCTCTTTGAAAGTCCAAGTTTTAGACTGCCTTTTTCTCTTGAAGGGGCTGCAGTGGCCAGCTTTAATGGCTCCCTAAACTCCCCCCATTGCCATGGGATTTCCATCTCTGTTCCTTGGCTTATCTTTTCCCGACTCTGTTTTCCACCCACACTTGGCCACCTTTCAGAGACTGCTGTCAAATTCTCAGCCAACTGTTGGGTTGATAAGGATCCCTCTAGGTGCTTATCCAGGCAGTTGCCTGTCCCCTGATTTAATCCCCTGCCCTTCACAGGGCTGCAGCCTCTGGGATATTTGAGCTACCTGATAGCAAAGGAGCACATAAGTGGAGTGCTTGGGAAAGTACTGCAGAACAGCTGTGACTCCGAGGCTCCTACCACGGACTGGGTAGTCCTTTTTTGGGAGTGGCTGTGCTCTGGGGAGGTTCGAGGTGAGGCAGGAGGTGACTGAGCCGCCTGGGGAGCCCCCGGGGCTGTGCCTGGCTCGGTGTCCCTGAGGGCGGGGCCGGTGTGGGCTGCGCTGGCTGCAGCCGGTCTAACCCTCTTCCCTCCTGTGCCGCGCATCCTCTCAGCACTGCGAGAGACCACGCCCTGCAGGTGGAGCTGGAAGGGGTCCACGAGCTCCGGGGACAGCTGGAAGAAGCTCTTGGAAGAAGCTTGGAGTGTTTGAGCAGGCTGGAGACACAGGGCGCCATAGGAGGTGGGGAATAGGAGCGTGTGAGAGTCCTACCCCAGCATGCCTTCTGTGCACTGGTGCTCGCCCGCCTGCCACGGAAACGGTTCACTAACCTGTCTCACTGACTCTGAGCTTTGGTACTTAGTGATGGTACGATATAACTGGTGCAGGGCTTCTTTTTTTTTATTTTTTTTTTTTTTATTTTTGAGCTGCTTTGGAAACGGTGATCAGTGCAATCCACCTGTGTCTCGTGTATGTTCCTGTCTGACCCACCCTGGTGGCCACTGATGTATTTGCACATTCAAATCATTCCATTTTAGTTATTTCCCTCTATCTCCCTTCTCTTCCCACCACCATGGGCCAAATAAAGATTCCCTATCTCTGAAGGAAACACCAGATGTTTTCTGTCATCTCCCAAGTGCATGAGTGTGAAGTTTTTGTATTCCCTCACCATTTTTCTTACCCAGTGACGTCCACCCCTTGGGTTGGTGGTGGCTGGCCCAAAGGGAGACAGTGTATGTGGAAAAGTGTGTTCCAGAGACGGAGAATTCAAGACCTGGGGACACTTGCCTGGGCCTTTTACACAAGACTTGAGTGTAGAACCAACAATTCAGTTTATGCTTAAACCAAATCCTACTCCAGTCTTGATGATTTTACTGACTGGCTTTTTTTTTCCTAATTGTAAGTTGTTTCAACCTAACTTGCAAGTGTCTTCATGGGAGAGCTTCCTCCTCTTTTTGACAGATGGTTTGAGGGGACTGGGACCTGTCTCTGCTCCCAGGTTCTGGGCTGGGTCTGCTCCCTTACTTGTACGTGCACATATCCCTTACATGCTCCACATGCCCCTTGGGCCATGGGCAGGACCCTATTTCTGAGAGGTCTGTCCCCCTCAGCACCACTGCATAGCTTTTCAAGGCCCTCTTCCACCTTCTCTGGGAATGTGGGAGCTTGTGTGAAAGCTGAAAAAACAGTAGCAACAACCCTCCAATGACTAGGGCTTCCCGTGCGCAGAGGGCTGTGGATCTGCTGTCTTGTACTCATCATTCTCAAAATGGCAGGAGCAAATTTTGCACCTCTGAACATCTGTTTGTGCTTGCTGGGGAGGCTAAGCTAGGGGCAGGCAGAGCAGAAGAACTCCGTGGTGCTGGGCTGCACACCTGGACCCGAGACTGCTCTGCTGCATGGCTCCTTGCAACGGCTTCGGATGGCACCGCCTGTGCTGTGCCTTGTGCTGCCCCGAGGTCTTCTCCCTGTGCCACACGGGGGTGGGAGGCAGCAGAGCTCCCCTTTGCATGCAGCAGATCAGCACTGCCCCTCTGGGTTAGCACTCAGCTGCGTTGTGACTGCAGCAGTTCCCCTGTGGCTTGAAGGGACGCAGCTGGGAGCTGCTGGGCAGCTCTGGACTTGGTTAGCTTTTCCTTTCTTGTGCTTCCATCTCATTCCCTTCCTCTCACTTCTCTGTGTAGCACTATCTTCTCTTCATCCTTTTGCTTCTCGCTTTGTAGAAGCCTTTGTGTCCCTGTTCTTACCTTCCATTTTCCCTCTGCCATCCTGGCACTGATGCCCAGCTGGCCCCCTGGTCCCTTGGGTACCATGGAGCCCAGGACCCAGCCCAGACTCATTGGCATGGCCTGAGAGGAGTCTTGGCTGGTGCTCAGGCGTCTTCCTTCTCCACCTGTGTTTTGCTGTGGATCTGTCCCTGCCTCTGTTAGTGTCACTGCTGTGAAGTGCCCCTTAGGGGCAGTGTTATCCTAGGCTGAGATGCCCCAGCTTTTCTGGCCTGTCTTTAAGGCTTCCTCTTATCCCTGATAGTCCTGGCTGAGCATTCCCTGCCTGAGATCACCCTCTGTCAAACTGTGCAGTGCTTTGTGCTCTCGTAGCTCTTTGTGGACTCTGAACTTCCCCAAAGACCTTGCTTCCAGCAGTCCCTTGTTCCCAGCAGTGTGAAGGTTCCTGTGCAGCCGGTGTACCCGAGTTTCCCGTGCTTCTGGGCCCTGTACAATTTGCAAGCATGTAACTAATTCTCTGTGCCTTCAGGCCGGGCTGAAAGCTGGAGGAGTCTGGAAAAGTAGAGCTGTGGCTGCATCTCTCGTCTCCTGTGCTGGTGGCACACACAGAGCTGAGAAGTCTGGTGTGCTCCTTCTGCAGTAGGGGGGTTCAAGCACATGGTGACCACCAGCCTGGGTCCAGCTGCCCTGCGTGCACACATCTTTGCTCCTCAGTTGGCTCCGGTTTTAGTTGGTTTGGGGGTCCTTTTTCCTTCAGAACTGTGCTCCCTTTTACTCCTCAGCCCCAGAGCACTGGGAGCCGTGCGGAGCTGTGGGCAGTGGTGACAAGTGGGATGCTGTGCCCTGGCACAAGAGCTGGTTCTCCCACGTTCCCAGAGCAGCTGTGTGATACCCTGCTGTGGTTCCTCAGCCACGGTGACCCACCTTGAGAGCCTTGTGGCCCTCAGCTCCCCAGCAAAATCTGCAGCCGACGGTCTGCATGCTGTCATCCTTCAGGGTCCCACAGGCACTGCTGTCGCCCTGGCTGCTTCAACCACCACCAGGTTCTGTCCCTGGGGGCTCACGGGGCCGTGCTTTGGCTGTGCCGAGTGCCACCTACAGGAGCTGCTCTTTCCCTGCGCTACTGCTGTCACTGAGAGCTGTCGCGGAGCGATTCGCTCCCAGAACAGTATTTCTTCATGATGGCTGTCCTTGCTCCCTGGGCCAGTGATGGCTCTCTGTGCTCCCTGGGACGTGGCTGCTTCCGTGGACAGGTTCCACCACGCAGGGTGATGTCTGTGCAGGTTCAGCAGTGAGGTGCCCCACATTTTAGCAGCCTCATGGCACACATGGGTCTCCTGAGTGTGTCCCCATCTATGAGCACAGTGCAAATGCCTGCCCTGCTGCAAGGCACGTTCCTGGCTGGTACTTGGCTGTTCTTCCTGAAAGCCACATGCATCCCTGCTGGCTTCCCCTTCAACAGTGATGCTTGACATCTCTCCTGACAGCATCTCTCTGTGTTCCCCTGCCCTGTGTTCTGCCTTGCCTGGCAGCTCCAGAATTGATGGTGATGCATTTGGCCACAGGCAAAGCAGTTACCTTTCCTTTGGTACACAGGCACGTGTGGAACCTAGCCCTTCACAGCCCTGGGGGATAGTCTTGGGCCCTGTCTAAACATCATTCTCCCTGGGGAGAAGAGGGACTGGGGATACACCCACCTCCCAGCTGCCCAGACAAGGGGTCGAGTCCTCACCCAGGATTTGGTACCAAGGGGACAGGAGCAGAGCTGTGTGCAAGCAGAAAAGCATGACCCCAGCTCTGCCCAAGCTCCCCATGCACATGTAGGGACACAAGTGTCCTTTTACCTCTGCAAAGCCAGCACGGGGCTTGCAGGGAGCCCCATGCCACACCTGACAGCACGGCTTGGGCACTGTGGGCAGGGTGGCTGCTCCCGAGCTGCCCCTGCCTGGGCAGGTGATGGTGGGGTGTGCATTCCAATCCTCCCACTGGGCTGGGGCAGTCCAGCGAAGCTCCCTGACCAAGATTGTGCTGCTGCTGCTGCTGGCTGTGGCTTGTGAAGTGGCTGCAGGGTGGGTGGTGTGTGTGCCTTGTCTGTCCGGGCAGCAAGCACAAGGCGAGGATGGGGCAGGAGCCATTGCTGTGCTCCATCCCGGGGCTGTCCCCTCAGTCAGTGATGGGCCAGCACAAGGTCCAGTGTGCAGGGAGGGAGTGGCAGCACCCAGGAACAGCAGGGAAAGCTCGGTCCAGCCGGGAGTACCCCCAGCACCAGGTGTGTATGAGAGCAGACGCCTGCCCTGGGGCTGCCCGCAGTGACCATGGGTACCAGCAGGGAGGAGGGGACAGAGGCAGTGCTGCCAGTGCCGCTGCTCTGAGCGCCTTGTGTGCTGTGCTGTCCCCTAGGTCAGGCCGCAGGTACACACACCGATGCCAGCAGCAACTTCACTGACAGCATGGAAGAGGCAGCCCGTGGCTTGGCAACCCAGCAGGTGAGTGGGGGCAGCGCCACGCCGGGAACAGGGGTGGTAATGCGCCTCCGCCAAACTGCGTCCCAGTCCCTTGGGAAACGTCCCTGTCACCCTCTGTCTTTGTGCCTCTAGAACAACCCCCGGCCCCGCAAGGAAAATGGGGGCGCCGAAAGGAGTACAGCACCCACCGTGCCCGAACGGGAGCTGCGGGCTGAGGAGGAGCTGCGGGAGCTAAAGGCGCAGCTGGAGGAAGCCGGCTTCTCCTCTGTCTCCCACATCAGGCAAGAGCTCTGGGGCTCTGGAGCCAGGGGTGGCAGTGGCCGGAGGGGACACCCTGCATCCCGGCCTCTGCCTGTCCTTGACTGCGCCTTGTGTCCCCAGGAAAGCGATGCTGAGCCTGTGCCTGGAAAACGCGGAGCTGAAAGAGCGGATGGGTGAAACCACGTCGCTGCTGGAGAGCGGGGAGCAGGAGGAGCCGGGGCTGGGCAGCCCTCAGGCCCCCGAGCCCCGTAGGCTGCAGCGCAAGAGCCGTAGCTCCCTTGGGGACCGCCCGGCCGGAGGCAGCGGGGATGGCCAAGGGCTCCCGGCAGAGAGGGGAACTGTGCCCACCAAACGCCCAGCGCTGGAGGCTCGAGCCCAGGATGACATGCCCAAGAGACCCTGCCCTGGCAGCCCCGGTGGAGGGGATGGGAGCCATGTAAGTCCACAGGGAACCGGGATGGAGATGAAAATTGAGATGGGGATGAGGGTGGAAATGGGGAGCTGACAGCCCATCTTCCCTCCGGCAGGTAGAGGGCTCGGTTCCCGGCGGGGGCTGGCCAAGGCTGGGCGCAGAGTTGCGCTCCCAGGTGGCACAGGGCCAAAGGCAGTGCCAGGAACTGCAGGACAAGCTCGCTGCCTCGGAGGCCACAGTGCGGGCACAAGCTGAGCAGCTGGAGAAATACCACGTCCTGCTCCGTGAGTTAAAAGCCAGGGTGGGGTGGGGGTGTGTTCTGAGCCCCGTGCAGTGTGCTGTGCACGGGGCAGGGGTGGTGAATCCTGCCCGGGGGGCCCTGAGCTGAGGGTGCTGCCCAGCAGGTGAACCTCAGACACAGCAGCTCAGCAAGCAAGTGCAGGTGGACTTCCAGGACCTGGGCTACGAGACCTGTGGGCGCAGTGAGACCGAGGCTGACCGAGACGAGACCACCAGCCCTGGTAAGGAGAGCCAGGGTTCCAGGGATCCCTGTGCTCTGCCTATCTGGTGTAGAGAAGTGACACATTGTGCTCTCTGCAGAGTGTGAGGAGCCAGATGTGTTCAGTGAGACCAGCCTGGGTGAGGATCTGGGGTCCCTATGCCAGCCAGGGATATCCAGAGTGGGCAAAACTGCCCAGAAAACCATGGCCCTGGAGGATGTGGAGGCCCTGCACCAGCACATCCAGGACCTCAAGGCCCAGCTGCTCAATGCCAACAAGGTGATCCAGAGCCTGCAGCGCCGTGCCCGCTCCATCTCTCTCACCAGTGGCTACACTTCGGGTGCTGAGCGGCCCCTGCCGGCTCCCAAGGCCTTGGCGTCCCCAGCCCACAGCCTGACGGACGAGGACGAGGGCTGGCAGTCGGATGGCCGTGGCACACTGTGCCCACCTGCCCTGCGGACACACCGCGACCTGCAGAGCCTGGTGCACCGCGTCACCCTGCTCGAGGCACAGCTGCCTGCGGCCAAGCATGGAACCACCTTGCCCAAGGAGCTGCAATCTGCCACTTGGCCAGGGTATGGCCCTGGGGGCTGGGAGCAGATGGGGAGATACAGGGATTTCCAGGAGCTGCCTGAGGCTGGTGGCTCCTTGTTGCATGGTTTCCCTGCAGGCAGGTTCCTGGGATGTTTGTGTGGTGGGGCAGAGTCCCAGCAGTGGATGATGCACAGACTCCCTCCACGGCACTTCATCCCTGCTGTGTTCTCAGGGAGTCTGGCTGCCCTGTGAACACCCTGCTTGTCCATCTCTCCTAGGAAATACAACTCTTTGATCCAGGCACAGGCTCGGGAGCTCTCCCACTTGCGGCAGATGCTGCGGGAGGGCCGTGGGGTGAGCCGCAGCCTGGCCCAGCACCTGCGGGATGCCCTGCGCTCCTTCGAGGACCTCCTTCGGGGCACTGATATCGACTACTACCTGGGCCAGGGCTTTCGGGAGCAGCTGACCCAGGGCAGGCACCTGGCTGAGAGGCTCAGTGACAAGCTGGGCATCAGTAAGTATCTCTAAGAGGACAGTGGGGCTGGGTGTCATGGGTGTGTGATGGGTCAGGAAGGGATGCTTTGATGGGTGAAGAGCAGCAGGCACTCACTTCATTGTGCTGTGTGGGATACCTGCTTTGGTTTGGGCCATCCTGTCCTGCTATGTCTCTGTGTGGGACCAGGCACCCTGGGACATGGAGACACTGGCTCTTCTCTGGCTTGCTTTTTCAGGAGATCGACAAGATGGGGAGGATAAAACCAGTCACGAACTCCTAGCACAGAGGTACCTGCTCCCAAGGAACGGTTTGTGGGACATGTTTGGCATAGGCACTCTGAGGTCTATCACTGCTCTTGGGGTGGGGGCCCACGGTGCCCTTGGGGTCTCTGCCTCAGGTGGATGTCCTAGTGCTGCCTCTGCTCCGGGGATGGCGAGCCCCATGGGCACTCCGTATCTCTGAGCAGCCTTGCATCACTATTGGGACATGGCATGTGGGGCACCATGTAGGATAGGGCTGTGGGATGGAGGTCAGACCTGGTGATGGGCCACCTCTGCAGGCTCAGCCGGGAGCTCCAGGAGAAGGAGAAGGTGATTGAGAGCCTGGAGGTGAAGCTGCAGGAGCGCTCTGAGTCCCCAGGTAGCAGCTGCCCACTCTCGGAGTCATCCCACTCTGCCAGCAGCTCATCCTTCACTTCCGAGGGGCTGGAGCCCTGCTCTGATGGGGATGCAACCAGCGAGTACAGCCAGTGCCACGAGGAGCCCGTCCAACATGCAGGTACCGCACGATGACCACAACTGGGGCCACAGCTGCAGTGCCTCTGCTCACAGGGACTTGCCTTCTTGGGGTGTGCCAGGGTCCCCAGAGCACCAGGGAGAAGGGGTCTCTGCCAGGCTGAGCTAGAGCCACTGTAACACCTCTCTCCATCTCTCTCCTGTCTCTAGGCCTTCACTTTGACTCTTTGTCCAAACCTGTTAGTGCCCCCCTGCCTGCCCTGGCCCCTGGGCTGTCCCCCTTCCTCCCTGCCGGGCCCCCTCCTCCTGTGGCCCCGCCAGTCCTGGGCTGCTGCAGGAATTCTGTCTGCTCCCTGGCTGAGGCACAGCAGGAACTGCAGGTGCTCCGGAGGCAACTGGGAGAAAGTGAGCACACAGCCTCTTGGCTTTGGTTTGATCCTGTCTGTCCTGCATGCTGTGCTGTGACACATCATCCCCCACCCTCTGACCTGCATGTCCTGCCCCTGATCTCCTTCTCAGGGCTATGGCTTTGAGGTTGGGTCCCACTGCTCTGGCTGGGGGACAATGGGAACATGTGGCTTTCATGTAGAGAGGACCTGGTGGGTTGGAGGGACCCATCCAGAGACAGCATTAGCCCTAGGTGTAGACACTGGCATATTCCAGGTCTTCTAGGAAAAGGCTGATTTGGTAAGTTGTTGAGTGGGAGTGGAGCTGAGACCCTCCACCTTGTGTCACGTAATCATCAAGTCCTGGGAGAGCCCCTGCTCCTCAGGGGGAATAGGTTTGGTTGGGACAGGAGGCCAGTGATGGGGGACACTGGACTGCACTGTTGCGCAGAGCAAGAATGGGGGAGAAAGCAGATGGAGGGAGTGTGTTGCCGCATTCTTTTTACCTGCTCATTGTCCTTCTCCTCCTCCCCGCTTTGTCCTGTGTGTGCAGGTGTGACACTGCCCATGGCACCAGCGAAGCCCACAGTCCCACTGGGCCCCTTTGGAGAGGGTAGCAAAGCCCCAGCGTCGTTCTGCCGACATGGAGCTCTGCAGGGCCCAACTGAGCTCCCCGGAGTCATCGACACCCGCGCCCTCTGGGACGTGCCCCCGCCCGGCCAGCTGCTCTATGGGGCCCTGCCACCAGGGTATCCCTCCAGCCAGAAGCTGACAGGTATGGTCCATGCTGGAGAGCACAGGGGCATCCCACCTGCATGTGAGGTACTGGGAGGAGTTCCAGCACCACAACAGCTGTGGGACAGGGCTCTGTTATGGAGATGGCGAGAGGCAGGCACAGCCTTTCCTGCCCTGAGCTGTGTCCCTGGCTCTGGCAGGGGCAGACCTGCTGGAGGAACACCTGGTGGAGATCCGCAACCTGCGCCAGCGCCTGGAGGAGTCCATCTGCACCAACGACCGGCTCCGGGAGCAGCTGGAGCGCCGCCTGGCCTCCACCGGCAAGGCCAGCGGTACGGGCTGCACGGGGCTGGGGCTGTGGGGGGCCAGGCCTCTGCACATCCCTCTGCTCACCCCGTGCACAATGGGGTATTGGGGAGAGACACTCAGCACTGGTCCCCTCCACAGGATTGCCCAGTGATGTCTATGCCCAGACACCAGAGATGGGGCTGCAGCTGAGCAGGGAGAACCAGGCTCTGCACGAGGAAAACTGGACCCTGCGGCTCCAACGTGACCACCTCTCCCAAGGTAGGGCTGGGCTAGCATCCTGGGGCTGAATTCCAGAGGTCACTGGCTGAGTGGGGTGGTGCTGACACCTCCATGCTCTCTGTACCCAGAGCTGGCATGGGTGCAGGAGACACTCGTGGCAGCCTGCTCCCGAGCTCAGGAGGCTGAAGCAGAGCTGGGCCAGAGGTGTGGGAAGCAGCGGAGGCTGGCGGAGGAGCTCTCTGAGTGCCAAGAGAGTGTCCGGCAGCTCCGGGACGAGCGGCGCTCTCTGCAGGAGGACAACAACAGGTAAGGCTTGGGGCACTGTGGCCTTGGGGCCACAGGGCTGGGAGGGATGGCTGGCACCAGACCCACGTGTCACCTCTGCAGGCTGCAGCACTCAGTGACACTCCTGCAGCAGCAGAGTGAGGAGCAGCGCCTGCTCCTGCAGACTCTGCGTGCGGAGTTGCACGTCTACGAGCGCCTCCCTGACCCCTCTGCTGAGACACGAGCAGGTATGTGACTCATGCACGGCATCCCTGCCCAGCTCCTCCCCTTGGGGTGCCTGGCCCCTCTGCAACCCTTGGGTGGTCCCAGACACTTCTACTGGGGCGGCAGGTTGCACACAGTGGCCCTGCTGGCAGGCAGAGAGGGAAGGCAGGACCCCAGCAGCCCCAGACATGGAGCCACATCTATCTACAGGGGCTCAGATGTTTCTTGTTCCAGGCTGCTTCCCATCTCCTCCAGTGCGCGATGTTGGCACTAACTCAGCAGCTCCCCTCCTCTCCCCACTGCCCTCTGGCACGTCGGTGCTCCGACGGATGGACGGTGGGTTCTGATGAACTCGTGGCAGCACCTTGCTGAGCAAGACTGGAGAGCTCAGAGCAGAGTCAAGTGCCCAGGATGGGACAGGGTGGGTCACGAGGGGAGCGGGCAGTGGTCCTCGCATAACCTGGCTTGCTCCACAGAGCCACGTGGGGCAGACGTGCTGGTAAGGAAGAGCAAGGGACTGATGGGGACTCACGTTGTTGGCTGCCTGGACACCTACCGAGCCCTGGAGCAGCACATCGTGGAGGGAAAGGCCTTGGCCCGGGAGCTGATGTGTCTCATGCGCCCAGCACTCAGGCTGCCCAACTGCCCGCTCCCAGGAAAGGAGGTAAAGTGTGGGCAGGATGGGACAGGCAGCAGCTGGGGGCCAGGCCCTCAGCACACTGTGCATTACGTGGTTCTGGAGCTCAGAACCAGCCCCGAGGGCTGCAGGGGCAGCTGAAGGCAGGGAGCCTCCAGCCCAGGGAATGCTGCCGGCACTGCCCTGCTGCACTGGGCTGCACCGGCCACTCCGCAGGTGCAGCAGGACAGGGGTGCCCCAGCAGCACCTGCTCTCCCGCACCCTTCTCCCATAGGCCCTGGGATGGACAGGCAAGGGGCAGGGGCATCTGTGGGGCAGTGCCAGCACCCTGCATGGCATTCTGGAGGAGTGTGTGTCTCTTCTCACTGCCTTCTGGAGCACTGTGCTGCCCATGAGCCCTGCCCAGCACCAGGGCAAGGTGAGCAAGGGATGGGGGCCGGCAGGGCACTAGGGCTGGGTGCTGCTCACTGCTCATCACTTTCCTCTGTCCCAGGAGCAGGTGCTCCAGGGCGAGATCGCAGCGCTGCGGGCCCGGCTCTCCGAGAGGGAGGATGCTCTGCAGAGCACGGCCAGGCAGCTGCGCAGCACAGCCCAGCTCAAGGACAGCATGGAGCAGTTCATCATCAGCCAGTGTACGTGCTCTGGTGGCACAACCAAGCTGGCCTGGTCCCCACATGCCCAATGCGGTTCCGCAGCAAGGGACCTCACTGACCCATCTCTCTCTCCTGCAGTGACCAGGACCCACAGTGTGCTGCGCAAGGCCAGGACAAACCTGGAGGTGAGTTTGCCCGGATGGCCAGGGGTGCGTGTCCCAGTCCTGATGCCCTGGGGATGGACACAGATGGCACACACCCTTGGGTGGCTGTCATGGAGTGCTGAGGGACAGCTGGATGAAGTGCATGGGGGACACAGGGACACATTTTACTTGTCTGTCCTCAGCTAATATGTCCATGTCCCCAGGGCATAGTAATGCTCTTCCTTATTGCTATGTGTTGTCTCTTGCCAGGTGAAGGCCCAGCAGGCCCTGCCTGTTGCGTGAGCCCCATGCAGGGCAAGGAGCAATGGCCAGCATGGAAGAGCTCACTGGCTGCTGAGCTGTGCCATGCCAGAGGGCTGGAGTGGACCCTGTCCCTGCTGCTCTGAGGGCTGGGGTGAAAGGGGTCTGGGGTGCCCAGTGCTACACAGTTAGTGGGTTTGGGCTGCTGTGGTTGTTGCATGCCCTCCACAGCCTTTACTTAGCATGGCAGCAGCAGCTGCTGGCTTGGCCTTTGTCTGGCCCATGCTTCAGCACTTGCTCCCTTCCACCCTCAGTGCTGAGAGTGGGGTGACACAGCCCCCCATGCTGAGCACACCTTGCCCTGTGACCTGGTCCCCTCCGTAACCCTGATAAATCCCTGTCCCTGCTTGTGGATGTATGTATATGTATATAGACAGAGGTATTGGAAATGAGTTTTGGGGACTCTGCACATGTCGAGGCCCCAGCCCAGGAGGAAGATGTAAGAAATGCCATATTCTGTTCAGTGGCTGAAGAGTCCCCAATAAAGGTTTCCTTTGGTTTGTGGTGTTTCCGGCATGCCTGTCTCTGTAGCTGTGCTCCCCCTCCCCAAACTACCTGCAGCACAGGGTGCCAAAGGCCCTGGCTGTCCCCAGGGGGTGGCTCTGTGCCCTACCCTAACACTCCAAGGACAGTTCTGTGCCACACTGAGTGCTCCCTTTCCTCCTCTTCTTGACCCCCTCTCCAACACCAGGCAAGCAGCACCGAGAACAATAAATACTGTAATAAATAGAGACCCCCCTGTCCCATGGCACTGCTGCTGTAGCAGGCGATGCAGCCGGGGTCCTGGAGTGCCTGCCCAGCTCTGCTCTTCCCAGGCCCCTCCAGTGTAGGCATGTGCTAGTGCCCCTCTGGCTGTGATAAAGTCTGCCTTGTCTCATAGAAGCAGCTGATGCTGGGGACAAGGCATTGCAGTCCTTGACAGTGCTCTCACAGCAGCAGGTAACAGTGGCTGTGTCCAGCTGTACTGTCCATCGTGCTGGCTCGACGCTGAACCTCGCAGAGCTTCAAAAAAGCTGGGGGGCAGCCCCACAGCCAGGGCTGTGGAACAGGGGGGCAGGTGTCAGGCTGGAGTGTCACAGAGGCCCTAGCAGACAAGGTGGCCTTGGAGATTCAGAACCAGGGCAGCAGCACAACCTTCAGAAGAACAAAATGTGTTCCTAGAGCCTGGACTGGGTGCAGTGCCAGGACCACCTTGAGGCCCTCACAGGCTGGAAAAGACAGGCAGGGTGAAGCCCTTTTCGTGTTGGGTGTGAGGAAGGGCTCTTCTGGTGAGCAGCAAAGTGGTCCCAGAGACTCACAGAAGCCAAGGGAAGCTGCAGGTGGGTGGAAACCAAGGGCTGAACCACGCCAGTAGGATGGGACAGCGTCACAGGCCCCAGTGGCCCTGAGCTTGTTACCAGGGCCCGTGTCCCTGCCAGGTTGGAGGCTGGAGCCAGTGGCCAGTTGTCACACAGTCCCGTGGCCCAGTGTGTGCAGACAAGCGGCATTTTGTGTCCTGCGTGGGGAGCGTGTGAGGCCCCGGCTCAGATGGGCTTGTACAGCAGCGTGGTGACGTACTTCTTCTTGTAGCGGTGCGTGGCACTGAGCACCATCACGCCATCCTGCAGGAGACACAGTGTCAGCATGTGGGGCCAGGGCACCCCTGGGGCTCAGGGAGCTGCCCCAGCCTGCCCCTGCTGTCCCCAGTCCCACAGCCAGTCCAATACACAACAGGGCAGCGGGGCAGAGCAAGGGCAGGGTCTGATACATGTTTAGCCCCCCCCATGCTGCAGGAAGCAGCTGAAGGGAATTGTCAGGAAGTCACACCCTCTGCCCCTGTGCGTGCCACCCCTCATCAAGCAGCCAGGTCCCATCTGCACCCTCCAGCTGAGCAGGTTCTGCTCCCTGCAGGTGCTGCAGGCTCCTGGAAGCCACAACAGCTCCTCACCTGCAGCCTGGCGGGACCTGCGCTTACCTTGATGGAGAGCGCGTAGAGGTGATTTAGCATGACGTGGTTGGGCTCGGGCAGCAGTGCTGGGTCACACTAGGAGGAGAGGAGTGTCACAGGGGAACAGCAGAGCCCTGATCCCCCAGCCCCTGCCAGCACAGGGAGCTGCTGTCTCAGGCAGCTTGAGCTGCCACCACTTCTAGCTGTTCTGAAGAGGAACAGAGCTCAAGTAAGCACCAGAGGCCAAATCAGTGTGGTAAATGGGAAAAGTGATGCTTTTCCTAGAAAATGCCAAGGGCTAGACCCCAGCCAAGGGGAGCCCAGGCTCCCTGCAGAAAGGACTCCCTTTCCGACCCCAGTGTGGCTCTCTCTGTGGGCAGTATGCTGGTACACACCGAGATGTTGGTGTCCTTGTTTAGGATGACCTGGAGGAGGTGAGGCGGGAGGATGGGTGGGGATTTGAAGCGCTCCTCGGGCCGGTATACGTACATCTCCTGGCCATAAGGTCCCGGTGGGGAGCTGGATAGATCTAGAGAGAAGACAAAGGCAGTGACATGAAACGACTGAAGCAGGATGGGCGAGCACAGAGCAGCTCTTAAGAAGCTAAGAAGGACTCAGCAAGGTCTTTCAAGCACAAACATCCTCCACAAGCCATGGGCAGGGATCTATTCTATAGCAACAGCTCAGCCTTTTCACAGCAGAAAAAGCAACTGGGTGAGCCCATGGCAGTTCCAAGCAGGGCTGTAAGCTGGTACATGCACTGACATAACACAGGCACTCCATCACAAGACCCCTCAAGCACAGCTCTCGGCTCAGCCAGGTCCCTCTCCCTGCAGGAAGCAGCAGGCTTGCTCCAGGGCTGTGCCCTCAGCAGCAATGCTGTGAGTGCCCCCTCAGGGGCACAGGGTGCAGGTTGCCCTAGGTGCTGCCTGATGAGGAGGTCCAGGGAAGGCAAATAGGAACTCCACATTGAGCAGCTGCTCCAAACTTAGGAGGGACCTCAGGAGCTCGTGGTCAGTGAAAGCTGGACTGGCCCCATCTCCCAGCTACATCTGATCTGAACATTTGAGAACAGCCAGCCCCAAGAAGGGCTCCATCTCCTTGGGCTGCTGCTGCTTGCTGGCTTCTCTCCAGCAGAGTGTCTCTTGCTCGGGCTGGGAAAGAACATGGAGCTGAGCTGCATCTGAGATGGGGCTGTACCAGGGACAGACATGCAACTGAGCTTCCTGCCAGCATTTCCCACACAGCCAGCACCATCGGAGCTCCTGTGGTAACCTAACCTGCTGCTGTAACTCAAGCAGACAGGGAGGTTTGCAATGTGCTAGCATTGGTACAAATTACCTTGGCATGAAAACCAAGAGTAGCTGCTGAAAATAAACTGGATCCTGCTATCACCTAGCTTGTACCCCGGATCAGATGACTTACAGTTGACCAGACAGAAAGGGCTGATGTTCCTGGCATTTCCCAACCCGAAATGGCTCCCTCAGCCGTGCACTGCAGCAACTCTGCTCTGGGATGGTGCTAGCACAGAACAAGTTACACCAACACAGCCCCTCCAGAAGGACGAGGCCTTAGCTGTGGGTTGGGGAGGACACGTTGCCCAACACTACTCTGCCCTGGGGGTCTGTGCACCCAGAGCAGCGAGTCTCAGAGCAGAGGAGGTGGAAAATAGCACATGCAAAGCTGTAATGCCACAAAACTCACCCCGACCTGAGGTTTCTGAGCTTTCCAGGGAATCCACCTTCAACGCATCAAACACCTCGAAGTCAGACTTCTTGACATGGATGAGGTTGTTGATCGTCCCCATCTGACTGGTAACCACAGGCTGGAAAGAAGTGGGGTGAGAATCCTCCTGTGTTCACCTTCAACTGAGGCACATTCAATGCTTCCTAGATCCACCCAGCCCAAGCTGTCTCTGCTGCAACACCACCTCTGAGCACAGGTGGCTGGTGTCCCTCCCTGCACTTGTGTATCTCCGCTGTTTACCCTGGGAGGATTTTCCTTTACCACAGGTTCCTATATCACCTCCCATTTCCATTCTCCATCCTGCTACATGCCCATGGGTAGGTGTGTTGTCCTTCCCATGCTGCTCCCCCATGATTCAGTTTGGAGGAGAGCCTGTAAGGGAGTGCTGACCTCATGGCCCATCTTCCCATTACCAATGCTCTTGGACTTGAGGGCCTTCTGGCATTTCCCTGCCCTTTCCCAATGCTTCCCTATAAATCATGACTACGTCCAGAGGAACCAGCCTCTGAAACGACTCAGGGGATGGAGGTGTGCCTTTTGTTTCAGGAGGTAGTCTTTGCTCTCCCTGTTCCCCCTCTGCTGCAGTTACATCCTCTCTAGTTCCCTGCAGAAGACAAGATCTGCAGGGATAAAGCTTGGAGCATTACCTCAGATGGATCATGGACCCACTGGCCATCCACAAAAAATTTGTACTGGTGCTCTCCTTCTGGAAGGTCCAGGATAGCAACGAAGTCATTGTGGCTGTGCAGAGAGAACAGATGTGCAACAGATGTGAACAGCATCACCCTGCTGATGCTTTAAATGCTGGTCTTCCATGGGGCCCCAGGAACCAGCACTACCCTGCCCCTCTAACCCAACACCTTCATGCAGAGTTAGGTTTGTTCATCATCAGGGACCCAAGGCACGGCCACGACAGACAAGAGCATTCCAATGCTCGTTGGAGCATTCCATGGCTCACACCCCTGGCAGCCCAGCTGCAAGTGGCAGTCCAGCCCTCCGTACCCTGAGAAAATGGACGTGACAGACACCCTGTGCAAGACAGGCTAAGAAGAACATGTGGGCAAAGCTCCTGCCCTGTGCTGTCACAGCAGGACAGGAGCAAGTGGGACAGCTCTGTTTGTAAAGTCTGAAATTGAGATAAACTCATTCCAGATTAATTGCTAGAGTTCTACATGAGCTTCCATGTAAGTCAGAGATGTGCTACAGAAGAGTAAGAACATCATTAGGGCAGGAAGATATGTGAGGGACAAACAGCTAACACCCACTGGCAGCCATACAATTAGGCATGGGGTAATGATGCAGCCAAGGGAAGAGCTGACAGCTTCCAGAGGACTGCTGCATACCTGGGCAGGGCTCTGCTGCCAGCACTGGCTGCTGCGTGACATCCAGCTGGGCATGCTAAACGGCCCATCCTGTCCTGTCCCTGTTTCACAACTTCCCACTGTCCCTGCAGCACCACGCAGGGAAGGACTGTGTATCTGCCTCAGACCCACAGCTTGAGTGAACAGAGAAAAACCAAGAGAGCAAAGGAAAATGTTCTCTGCACTGCAGCAGACATGAACATAGAATAAATGACTTGAGGGACTGGCTACCTTTTGATGAGTGGGATCTTGGTGCTCCAGTTATTGAAGGATCCGGAGATGAAGACCTCCTTGCCTCCATCAGCCCAGCGTATGACAGTTGGACGAGCCTGTTGGGATGGTTTCACTGACTCCTCCAGATCTGGCTGCCACGACACAAACTCCTTGTCCCCAGGAATCTGGGCAAAGAAAACCAGAGAGATGTGACTGAGACACAGAGACAACTGTGAACACATTCACACAGCTGGCCTCTACACCTGGTCTCTACCAGCCCACCTGCACATCACACACAGGAGCCCCACAGAGCTCCCCCAGGCTCCCAGCTCCCCAAAGACGCCTCACATAGCTGGGAACACAGTCCCACACAGGCAGTGTGCCAAAGCTCCAGAGGGTAGGCAGGGAAGGGAGCAGCCAGCCCCTACCTTGGAGTCATGGGAGCTGAAAACGCTGGGGTCATCGGTGCTGCCCACCATGATCTTGTGCGGGTGCTCCTTGGCAGGGTGGGAGGCACCGGAGCCGTCCGAGCGGTGGGACTTGGAGCCATGGCGCTCCCCAGACACCCGCTCACTGGTGGTGTTCCCCATGACAGCTCAGCAGCTCCTGGGAGGGAGACAGAACAACACTCTGCCTTTGCCCACAGGCTCTGGCAGCAAGGAGAGGAGCAAAAGAGCCATCTCTCAAATGTTTCTTGCCAGTGGAGATGAACAGCAATGCTAAAAAAGGCCCCAAGTTCATTTCCACTACCACGTTTGGAGCCGAATGGGAAATCAACAAACAAGACAGCTCGACCTAATTATAGCCACATCCTTAAGAGCCATCACTCTAGTTAAGCTGGTAATTAAGACTCAAAACCAATACGACTTCACCTGTGGCCCACATCAGCCCTTGGCATCCAACAGAGTAGAGCTGATGGGAAAAATAAAGCCAGCCTTTACTGGCAATCAACTGCCTGGTGTTAACAGAGCCTCTTTCACAGCCCTGCAGTCAGGCTCTACAGACAACACAGCAAGAAAACAGCCAGGGAGTGAAAGTAGCAGCTGTTTCACAGTCCCCAACAAGTCTCTGAGAGCTCGCAGGCAGAAGAGCAGAGCCTTGTGCCTGCAAAGGCGACAGGGAGCATTTAAAGTGTCCAAATGGAATCGCCCAAGTTGGAGCTTGTCCAAGGACAGGGCTAATGCTGTGGTGTCTGCAAAAAGCTCCGCTCTCAGCAGCATTCACTTATGATTCACCAGGCAAGTCACCGTATCAGCTGCAGCACAGCACAGCACAGTGAGGAGGACCATTTGTTGTGACCTAGCCAGCATCTGCCCAGCTGTCTGGAGGGACATGGTGAGGGAAGGGCAGCCCTGGCCACCTCAGTGTCCCTCTGCAGCTGGAGATGGGCCCCCACCCCCAATCTCACCCAGCTCAGAGAAAGCAAAACAGGAGAACTGACCAAGCCATGAACAACTACACACATTTTAAGATAAACAACAAAGCTACTGCAAGCTACACAGGACTCTTCAGGCCTTACCCTCCTTCCAGGAGCCAAGATGGACTGGGGTTTTTGCCCACTTCCAGGCTTATTTTGCAGCTTTCAGCTTACCATGGACTCTGCAGAGCAAGCAAGGGGACAGCCAGCCTTCCTTCATGTGCTCACTTGTGACATTTGGAAGTTTGTTTAAAAGATCAAGTTATACGAAGGGTGCCAAGCGAGACTGCCAGCCAAAGCCAGGCTTTAGGACATTATGGAGCAATTACTATGGTATTTCTTAAATCCTGAGGGCTAAAAGGCAGCTCAAGTGGGCAGCTAAGCCATATCCTCACCCTTCTCAGTGCAGATCAAATATACCTGAAGATCCAGGTCAAATGAGCTACACCTCTTGCTCTGACATCTTCCCTCTCTGCTCTGCAGAGGCTCAGACAGCTCGTCACAAAAACTGCCCCTGTACCACCAGACCTGCTGTTGAGCAGTTTCTTCTCCAGTATCTCCACTAAGGCTCCCTTACTTCTCATCTACAGGGAGGAAGGTGGGAAAGGCTGAACTTCCCTTGTAGCAGGACAGACCTGGGAGATACGTGCAGATGTTAACAGGTGTGAAGCTTCCCTTTCTCTTCTCTAAAAGGATTCCAGTCTCTCTGTCCCTTACAGGTCGTGCTCTCCTAACACTCCCTGAGGTTTATCCCAGGCGGTGGTTCCTGTCTGGCGTGTGCCATCTGAATCCCCTGTATCACACAGAGGCACCTGGCCTGTGCCAGGACAGGTCTTTGTGCACAGCCTGCAATACCTGGCTTTACTGAATTAACTTTTACAGCTCAAACCCTCCTGCATCCAGGCCAGCACTTGGAGCATTAGGAGATGGTGTGACACAGGTACACCCAAGTCATGGATGGAAATGCTGCCCACACCACAGTCCCAGCAAACCTCCACTGCATCTCAGCACATCCACTCCCAGTCTGGCAGCAAGCCCCTGCCAGCTGCAGCCCACAGCAAGGTGGCTGCCTGCCTGCCCCACCACCAAGGCCCTTCGGTTCCAGACAGCCCCAGCTTCTCTTTTGGAAAATGTCATGTGAATTATACCCATTCCCCTCCCCGGGATGTGCCACGCTTGCTGCCTCTCCCACCCGGCCAGGGACCGCGCTGGGAAGCACTAGCAGGCAGTCCGAACGGGCTTGTGCAGGAGGGATGGGGTCTGTCCAGCAGCACTGGGAGCAGAATTCTCTGGCAGGCATTCCCAGGGGTTTTGAGGGAGGAACGGGGTCCAGCATCTCGCCCGGCTGACACTGCCTGGGGAAGCCTGATACGCCCGGACTCTCCCTCTTTCGGAGACGGGAAGCAGCACTGAGCCCTGAGGTTGCCGTAAGGTTGAGAGGATGAGCTGGGAAAGCGGGGGCGGAAAATCTCCCTCGGAGCAGGCAGGGCTGGGGCTCGGGTTCTGCTCGGCGGGGGCAGTGGCGGGGCTGTCACGGCGGGCTCGGCCCACGGGCACCCGCGGGTCGGCCGTGGCCGGGGGAAGAGCAGGACACAGCGGCAGGAGCCAGGCCCTCCCGAGGGGCTGCCAGACGGGGTCTGCACCCCTGCGGGGTCCGAGACACCGCTACACCGCGGGGACGCGCAGCCACGCCTCACCCACCGCCTCCCGCAGCGGCGCCCGGGGAGCCGCCACCCTCACACCCACCCACTCGTGA
>WBNO01000170.1:0-15262 GCA_013400575.1 Peucedramus taeniatus
ATTTTATATATATATATTTATTCATTTTAGGTTCAAGCAAAGCAGTTGTACTCATCTTCAGGCATATGGGGAAAGAGCAATTTTTGAAGAGACAAGGTGTTTAATTACAATAGAGCATGCATAAATTTATAAATATGCGTTAAAATATATGCAAAATATCGGTAAACAATCAACAGAATTTGTTGGAAAACAAAACAAAAAATGAAACAAAACCCCAACACTTTTTCACAGAAACCTATATGAAATAACCTCTCCAATTTCAGTTTAGTTTAAGTTTTCAACATTTTGCTAGATTATACCTGGTAAAGTTTGTGATCCCCACCTATATCTTCTGGTTCTGCTGCAGTATTGTGAGTTACTGTTCACGAGTGACATCCCACCAAAACACTGAAGCCTTTAGCTCTGTATGAGATGATGTGTTTTTACAAGACTCTGAGGACTTATGAATCTCTTACCTCTTCTCCTAGGAGTCTCAGAACTGCATAAACTTTTTCCTAAGAACAATTGCTGCTTAAATTTAAGAGAGCTTGGACTTAGTTGAAGATACATAAAAGCATGCAAAGATACAGAAAAAACAAATTGTTTCACGTTCTTGCAGGACCCATTTAATATGGAACATGTCCCTGTTTGTCTGTAGTTACATTATGTACTGATAGTTGTTTGTTTTAGCTTAAGAAAACTTTCTCCTTTAACACATTTAATTTTGGAAAGTTATGTCATTTCAATTGTCCTGTTTAAGAAACTGTGGGGCAAAGTCATATCCTCAGTATTCTGTTCTGAGAGCGAATCAGAAGTTTCCAACTTACTGAGTGGAAATCCCCAGGTAAGAAACTGTTGCTGTAATCATATATTTGAACAGACCAGCCCGTTCATAAAAGGAAAGATCTGAGTGATCTAACCTCTGTCACTGAACTTCAGGCAATTATGTACTTTCCTGTCTAGTAAACAGAGAGTTAGCCAGATGAAGTGTTGTAGTTACAAAGCAAGATCTCAGAGCAATGATTCAAAAGATTTTTTTTACTAGAGATTAGCAAATAAATTCTCATTTTGATCCCATAATTTAAAATGCAAATTTTAAAATGTCACTGTTCAACTCCTTAGTTTTTAAAATGAGATTTCTAATTTTAAAAACTATGACATAAACAAAACAACATTTTCACAGATAGATTTTCACAGATAAAGTGCTTAGTTTAAAAACAGGTTATTTAACATGCTGACAACAAAAAAAATAAGCAGTATTTCAAAGAAACACTACACAACAAAGCTTCTCCTCCCCCTATAGGTCAAACTTCATCAGGTGAACAACTGTGAGTTACTGTGATGTTTTTCGTACATCACAGTACACTGATTAGACTATTCAACGTGGTACTCCTTAAGCAATTACAAAATTCTGTATTTTTTTACAAAATCTACTAGAAATAGAAATTGGAATTATCTTAGAAACAAGATTCAGTTTATTGTGGTCTAAACTTCTCCATTCCCATTCTCTTATTTTCAAGAACATGTAAAATTTAGAGATACATTCACTACAGAAATTAAGCTGGTAGCTTTTGCTGTGTCACAAAATTATACGGTCATGTATATGTCTCAGCTCTGTGCTAGACATATACCAGCCAATATAAATGAAAATGCATAAATTCTATTAGATATCACACCTCAACTTTATCACAGGAAAACGTACACCTAGCTCATCATTCTACTTGCATCACAGAATGGCTTGGGTTGGCAGAAACCTTAAAGATTAAGGAGTTCCAACCCCCTGCCACAGGTAGGGACAAATTTCGCTAGAACAAGGCGCTCAGAGCCCTATAACCTTGAACACTTCTAGGCATGGGGCATTCACAGCTTCTCTGGGCAACCTGTTCCAGTGCTTCACTACCTTCACAGTAAAGAATTTCTTCCTAATATCCAATATAAATCTCCTCTCTTTCAGTTTGAAGCCATACCTCCTTGTCCTGTCACAACATGATCTTGTAAAGTCTCTCTCTGTCTTTCTTGGAGGCTCCCTTCAGGTACTGGAAGGCTGCAAGTAGGTCACCCCAAAGCCTTCTCTTCTCCAGGCTGAACAATCCCAATTCTCTCAGCCTTACCATGTAGAAGAGTCACTCTATCCTTCTAATAATTTTGTGACCCTCCTCTGGACTTGCCCCAGCCCTTCCTGTGCTGTGGACCCCAGAACTGGATGCAGCACTGCAGGGAAGTGAGGTCACACCAGGGCAGAGCAGAGAGGCAGAATCCCTTCCCTTGACTTTCTGGCCATTCTGCTTTTCATGCATAATCTTTCCGCAGTCCTCTCTTGAATAAGGGGGTGCTTCCTGGATTATTAATTTATTGGCGTCCACATGTAATCTGAATAGCTAAATTAAGAAAATTGGATCTTCTAAGAAGACTCTAAATGCTGGTTTCGTCACTAATCTTCTCAGCCAGGCCTGTCAATCTTTTTAAGGTTAGACTTAGAAAAGGTGGTGCTACGGTTATAAGGTCAAGGCAGAAGACATTCTTCTTTTGTTCTTCATACATAAGAAAATGCAAGAGAATCCTGTTTCCTGTTAATTTATTATTCTGGGGACTATCCTCTAGGAGGGGTTGGTTGCTCACAGCCCACTCAGTATGGGGCATGATGTTAAATTCTCATCAGGTTAAACAAAGACTCCACACATCTGGGATTTCCTCTGCTTTACTGCATAGTCATCTTAATTCTGACAACTAGTCCACTATTTAGTCTCAAAAGTGTTGGCTAACAAGCCCTTAAATTTGACAACACACTTCAATGAACCTTCAGTCCTCACAAAAAAACCTCTATAAGGTGTAAGCAATAGAATATGGTAGCCACACTTTGCCAAAACAAAGCCAGAGAGAAGAGAAATAAAGATGGAAAAGAATGAGAAAAAATAAAATCACCAGTCCTTAGTTCCCACATTGGTCCCACCACATGGATGGTTTGGATCAAAGAAAAAAAGACAGTGAGAAAGAAAGGACAAAGACAGTTTTTTTGCACTTGCACAGCCAGCACTTTTGAGCCCTCAGAAGAAGACTAGGGGGAGTTGATGCAGGCACATTGAGCAGGAGTCTCTACAAGGAACTAGAACTGGCTCAGAACAGCACAGCCCCACCCACACAGGACTCTCTCTCAATCATAATTTTCCTGTCACAATAGTTAGGATGTTTAACAAAAATACACCTACGTGCTTCTGCCTGGTACTCCACAGGTAGTTCTCATGGGATTCAGTAATTTGGATACACTCATGAATTTTTACACACATAGGCCTGTATTCTGTCTTGAGCAGCATTTAAAAGAAACACTCAGAGAAGAGTAAGAACAAGATAAGCATACACAATATTTCTTCCCTGGTCTCCAACCATTCTCAGGTTGGGGGATCCCTGAACTTGATATGAGCCATGCCTTTTGTAATCCCTAAGGATACCTCATGTTTAAGTGCTTGCACACTCTTCCTTAGAATGTATGCAAACTCCTTCACTTGTGTCTAAATATTACCTTAGATGTTCCAAAAAAGATGACATTTTAACCCCAGTATAACAATAGGAGAAACTTAGCAACACTAATAGAAACCTGATAAATGTCCTTAACCTATTTTTACACAATATGTTGCTATAAATATAAACTAATAAAGAAAAAAAATCCTCAGTGAGATAAATTCTCTATTTCAAGATGAGGAACTTAAAGCCAGGATTGGCCACAATTTTTTAAAACATCCCAGCTCTTCCATCTCCCGCCATCTCTGGCCATCTCTCCCAAGGCTAGCAGTGCAACTTCCATTTACTTTCAAACAACCAATGAGAAAGCAAAATAATGGCTTGTTTTTTAAAAAAATACCTAACACACTAAAGCATACAGTATTTTCTAAACTCCTTCAATGTTTTTAAGTAATGCTGCTTTAGCAGCAGCTCTTCAAGGCTAGTACTCCAAAATGCTGACTTCAACAATGACTTCTGAAGATTAATTTCAGGCTATCACCATGTTACTTCTGGAGCGACATAATTCAGTAAAAGTTAAGAAACTTAAGGAGCTTTTTCAGCATTTGCCTTGCTTTTTTCCCTCAAAAAATTGAATATACCAGACTTTCAGAAAAGTCATTATTTCTGGCCCCTTTTTAATTTTTCTCCGTAGCTCAGAATTGTTTAGATTTCTGCTGAGTGATGGCATCAGAAACAGCTCCAAATGAATAGAAAACTGTCCATTACACCTTACCCCGTTGTACATTCTATTCTTCACAAGCTTTTATTTCTAGAAAGTACATTACAGAGGAAAGAGCGCCTTTAGGGTACAGTACATTTCAAAACACAATTAAACTAAACTCTTCAAGTGGAAATGTGAAATGTATTTGTATTCTATTAAAGCCTTTGGCCTTATCAGCCACAGTGCACTATATAACAAGGTCATTAGCAACAAGCCACATAAAATGGAGAACATACATCAGCAGTAGAAAAACAAACATGAGTCCAAAACATCACAATAACTTCCTGTACCTGTTCTTGTTTGCTTGCTGAGCTCTCAAACATTGTGAGTCTCTGAAATACATAAAAGCATAACAGCTTGAGTCAATATTTGCTGACCAAAGTGAATGATTTTATTTAGCATGATGACTGGACCCCTTGAGCAAATACATCTTGTAGGGAGCATAACAACTGCAGGCCAGCCTGCAAACCAACCAGAAGTGTCCAACCATTTGTGTCTGGGGAAAGCTTGGCAGATGCTCCAAGCTTCTCCTCACAAATAAAAGATAAGATGAATCATTTGGTTTTCCCTCAAAACCTATTAGGAATGCAAACGGGAATGATTTTATAATAAACTTGTATTTCCTTTTCTTGCTTTGAGATGATTTATCCAGTTTGAGTTTCAGGGAATGAGTAATTTCTGATTCCTGTTCATATAGAATCCTTCAAAGAGTTTAAGTATCCTTTTCAATACCTAAACAAATGTCTATTTAAACAAGTTCATTTGGGATGTGGGCTGAGAGGTACATAAAAAATATTGATTTCATACCAATTACTACAGGAAGCAAATTGTGTTCAATAGGGAATTGCATCTGAAAATCAATACAAGGAAATGTCCCTTTTGCCCATGGAAGTGCCAACTGAAGTAATGTCTTAATCCAATTTTCCTTTTCCTTCAATAAGTACAAACTATAATTATGATATGGACCAGCAGATGATTAGTCCTTCTTTTTGTTCAGTGCTGCCATGATGTAGTGTTATAAAAAACAACACATTTTCTGCATCAAGAAAATTCTGCTTCCATTTTTTCAGATAGATATTTCAGTGAAAAAAACCTGCACCATATGGAAGTGATGATAATAACAAAAGGATTCTTAGTCTGGAGAAAAGTCTTTTTCTCTTCCATCAACCTATGTCACAGTTACACAGCTTCTCAAATGCAACAGAATCTAGAAAGATAACCTGTTGCAGGTGTGGGAGCAAGATTTAGCTGTCCCAAAAAACCTCCTGTTTTGGGACTACTAAATTAATGTTTTATTCTCACTTGCCTGTAGGAAGACAAGGTACCTACACTGTCTATTAACCTTTGTGCCTGCAGACCAAAGGCAAGAATAGGAGCATTCCCTGCCCAGCTGCCTTGAAAGTTCAAATGTTCTTTTTCAAGACAAGAGTTGCATACAAAAAAAGAGGGAGATTTCAGTATTATATACCTATGATATGAGGCACAGAGAAACCTAAAACTTAGAAAGAACAAAGCCAAGATCAATCTGAGGATGCAAGTGGTTATCTTAAGAGTAGTCTGGTATTAGTAGATTTATAACAAACATTTCACGTTTGTCCAAAGTGATGATTTTATCATGACTAACATGTAATGCAGGAAAAAAAGAGGTCTAAGATTTGCATGGTATTATCAGCATATTTCATTATTAGCTGGCTGAAAAACTCCAGGTTTTCAACTGCTCCACTAGAACAGAACTCCTGTGAAGACAGAGGGAGGCCCACACACTTTGTAGTCAACTTTGTAAGCATGCTATGCAGGCTGCAAATTGCCATAATTCAAAAATCATCCTCAATTTCTTCATCCATATTTGCATTCTTTGGCATTTTTTAACTACTTCAGAATGTGTTTATCCGATTAAAAAAATGTTTCTGAAGTGAAATAAATTAAAAGTGATGAATTATTATTTTATAATTGCTAGACCAAATACAATCAGTTAAATTTGAGTAACTAATGGAAAGTGTTAAACAAACATGCCTATTTCTACATGTTTGTGTATTTAAATCAGAGGAACAAGTGTGTTCATTATTTACATCCTAAAGCGTAGATAAGATATAGGTATTTCTGTAAAAATAGCTGAAAACTCCTCATGATATTCAGTATAAAATCCTTTATGTTTTTTAACATTTATACAGTATAGAGGCTTTGATTAAGTAGAGCATGGTGCTAATAAAGCCGCATTCATGGGTTCCTTCCCTGTACGAGCCATTCACTTAAAGAGTTGGACTCAATGATCCTTGTGGGTCCCTTCCACTCTGAATATTATGTCATTCTGTGAAAAGTGGCAAAAATTTTGAAAAATACCCTAGCCCTCCAGTAGGAGAAGGGAGAGAACTGATGGCAAAAACATAGCAATAAGCTCAAAGAAAAAGCTATACTGTTTATTTACTGATAGCTCCATTTCCTCAAAGAGAAACAGCCAGGTCCTTCTGCTTAGCAGCTGACCACTCCTGTTTATCAAGAGCCAGACTAACACAGACAGCAAATAAAACACAAATAATTTATAGGATCTGTTTATACTTCTGCATAGAGATACACCAAACTTCCAATTACTTAGAGCCTTTAACTTATTAAATTTTCCAAAGCAATACATAACTGTATATTATACAGTTAAAAAAAGGAAGTGCTGAGTTTTCTTAAGCACTGGTAACCAAAACACAAAAGTACAACTACTATCAAAAATTGCGACATGACTTTACTTTCATAGGTCTCACTATAATATGATCATATTTAAAGGTGCTATATATGTTGCAATTATAAACCTGAAAATCGCAGTATTGAAGCCTTCTTGATTGACAGAAATAAGGTATTTATTTTTCTTTGAAAATTTCAGATTATAGTCAAATTTTCATTTGACAGATATACTTCTCATTTTTCTTTACATTTTAAAATTAAGAATGTGTATCCTTTATCCAACCAGCAGAGTATTTCTATGCACTTTTTAAAGCAGCATGTGAAGTATTTAAGATCAGCTTCAGCAAAGTAGTTAAAGGTCTTGAGGTCAGACGATGCAAATGTCACTGTCACACTAAGAACACCAGCCAATATCTGCTATGTATCACAGAATCACAGAATAAGCTAAGGTGGAAGGGACTCACAAGGATCATTGAGTCCACCTCCTGATCTGGTACAGCACCATCCCCAAGAGTCACACCATGTGGTTGAGAGCACTGTCTGACTGCTTCTTGAATTCTGTGAGGCTGGTGCTGTGACCACTTCCCTGGGGAGCCTGTTCCAACCACCCACTGGGAGAAGAACTCTTTCTAACAGCCAACCTAAACCTCCCCTGACACAGCTTCAGGCCATTCCCTCAGGTCTTGTCACCAGAGAGAAGAGATCAGTCTCCACCCCACCTCTTCCTCTCACCAGGAAGTTGTAACTGCAGTGAGGTCTCCCCTCAGTCTCTTCTTCTCCAGGCTGAACAGACCAAATAACCTCAGCTGTTCCTCACACATCTTCCCCAGGTTGTTAATGAAGACACTGAAGAGCAGAGGGCTGAGGATGGAGCCCTGTTGAACCCCACCAGTCCCCTGTCTGATGTCACCCCATCCCCGGTAGCCTGGCCCATGAGCCAGTTGCTCACCCATCCCAAGATGTGTGTGTCCAGCTGTGGGCTGCACAATAGGTCCAGAAGGGTCCAATGAGAGACTGTACAGAAATCTGATAATGAAATCCAAAATTATTACAACCACCTGGCTTCTCTTGATCAACTAGGAGGCTTATCTTTTCCCTTCCTGAAGGAAAATTAGGTTTGATAGGCAGGACTTTCCTCCATGCTGGCTGTGACCAATGACTGTGCTGTCTTCCAGGTGTTTTTCAGTACTCCCAGAATAATCTTCTCCACAACTTTATCAGGCACTGAAATGAGACTGACAGGCCTGTATTTCCAGGGCCCTCCTTCTTGTCCTTCTTGAAAGTCAAGACTATGTTCATCAGCTTCCAGTCAGCTGAAACCTCTCTGGATTCCCAATACTGCTCAAATATTATTGAAAGAGGTTTTGAGATGACATCAACAGTTATTTGAGGATTCTTGGATGAATCACATCAGGCCCCATAATACTGAACAAGTAATGTTCACTAGTTAGCTCTGTCTTCAAAGCCATCAGCATAGCTCAAATAATTTTACTTGAACGTGTATGCAAGTTGTGTATATTTGCATCATAAGAGACATAAATATTCTTCCTTTCACTATGTCAAAGTAAAATTGCTTTTATTTCACAGATGAAATATTGTCAACTCATCAAAAGTTTTACTCTCTTCAAAATCCATTACTCCCCTACTTCGAAGAGCTTTTAATTTTCTGTGCCTGTCATTTCAATCCATTCTAGCCCTCAAGAGTGGCATGCGGAAAAGAATACATACATTATATATTACATCTGCTGTTGCAACATTTATCTTCATATGTGAAGAGAAATGGAATGACTCTGGAAGGGTAAAGCAGCCAACTCTATTCATGAGTTAACCACTCTTGTCTCACTCTTGATATATGTAGACAAAGGACATAATCAGATATCACTCAATATATTGTTTATATAAAATATTAAGGTTTTGGCTTTGCAAATGTACAGGAGATAACCAGGGTAATCTGTACAACAAAGTCATGCTTTGGCAAAAAAGCTCTATGTTTATTTCAAAAAAAATCTTCTTTCCAGCTTTGAACAGTTGTTTATTCTTTTGTCCTTTAAGCAAATTTAAGAAAAAAAAGTGCAATGAAACTACATTCCATGGACTAGGCCATAAAGTGAAAGAAGCAGGAGTGATTAAAGGATGAAGAAGTAACTGTCATACATATTCAAGGATCACCAAATGAATCCCCTATTTCTTGTCATTTTAGTATTTATTTCCCAAATAAATGTTGACACTTGCAGATGTTTATGACTACTTTGTGATATATTTTGAAACTCTAAGCATTTTCTACATGAAGCTCTATTAGTTAAAAGTTCATCCACTGTAGAATTAGACACAAACTTGTTCAGTTAATCAATGAGAAAATAACGTAATAGTTTTTTTGATTGCTAATTTGATTTCAATAAATCAACTGCATATTGCTATGGCTTGTGATCATGTGTGTTTTCATACTTACGTTCCTTTGTAAAACATTCCTTTCTCTGAAATACAACTTCAGCTCTACTTCAGTAACTGGTGAAAGATAAACAACTAAATGTCTTCTTGCTCTGCTGCACCTATATATGTCCCTAGTACTCTCTGCAGTTGTGTCTCAAACACCAGCCACAGGCAATCAGAAAGCATCCCTATAGGAAGACTACTCCCCACAAAAGTAACCCTCTGCAAGAGGAGGCAGTAGGGCAGGAGAAACCCAAGCACCAACTTCCCCAGCATGATGCAGCCAGTGACTATGCCAGGTGGGACCAGGTAGAGGAATAGCAGGAGAAGGAGGAGGAGAAGGAGGCATGCCAGCTGGCAAGGCTTCCTGGTGGGCAGGAGAGGAGTCAGGCAGAGGAGGAGCAGGAGATTCAGACAGGGAGAACAGTTTCTAGCATGCCACTTCAGCATGCATTAGACTGAAAGATAGAAAGAATAATGGGAGGGAGGCAGGATGAAGTTCAGGCTTGCTAGGGTGATTCAGAAGGCTTGTTTGGCAGCATTGTCTAAAGAGACAGCTTTATCTATTTGCCTCACACATACTATTATCACAAGTGTAAGCATATCAATTTCGGTTCTTAGAGCTCATACACATCACTCTGTCTATCTTTGGCCTCTTTTTACCTCTACCTTTTTTTTTTTGCTCTCATCTTGATTTGCACTACAGGCAAATACTCAGCAAATGAAGCTTGCCATTTTGGTTGCCTTAACTCTGACATTGAGTGAGCAAGATCTTATAGAAGACCTCAAAAAAACCACTGAAAAAATCACAGTTGTATTTTTTCTGCATAAATCCTAAAGACTTGGGATAATGATGCTAGGGAGAGGCGGAAGAAAAACTACACTCACTTCAGTGAGTCTCCAGTATTCTACATAATAGTTCAAGCCAATACCTGTGTGGCCTTTGTGGTGCAGCTTGGGCAATACCGTCACTGAAACCGAAGTACTGCACATCCCCAGATTTTGCCAGTCTGGGAATTAAAACCATGGTAGCTTAATACCACAACTTCTCTGTATTCCACTAAAATTGATCACAACAACTCCAAAACGCTTCAAGTTTTTGGTTTACCAAGTAGCTGAGTTTTTTGAACAATATTTGATTAATTGTTGTGTGCCTTTCAACAATATTTAGATTCCAAAGTTTTCCATGGGATAGTTTTCCACTGCTGCTGCTATGTGAAGAGACAAGTCCTCTTCTTTTGGCAGAGCTTTAGCTGTTATCCTGTTCTTGTCAGAGACAGCCTCAGGCAAATGTTGCCTGTGAACCCTCTCATGTATTCTGCCTCCCAATCAAACTGTAGAAGTCCTGCCTTCTCCCCAGTACCCCTGAATCAGGACAGGTCATGACTACTGGACAGTCCCTTGAGTCCTCACTAATATTTGCTGTCAGTCACTTCCACCATACTGTTTTCTCTGTATGCATGAATTCCTGTCTGTATACATGCACAGTAAGTGTGGAATTTTTAGGTACAGGCTAGTAAGTCATTCTACCCAGATCCATTCCTCTCCAAATAAAAGCAACATATAAATAATGCTCCAAGAGTAACATCAGTTACTTTGATACTATTAAAATTACTATTCTTAAAACACACAAAAAAAAAAACCTCCACAAAAATCTCCCACAAAAAATCTGAAGGCCCACAGTGCCTTCATAATGAGAGAGTAAAAGTGGTCATTCATTTACTTCTTGTTAGCAGACCCTCTACAACCACAGCAATATAGTCATCATAGTCATCATTATTTGGCATTAAAAACAGTTTTCAAAATAAGAGTAATTTTCAAAGGGGGTACAATATTATTGTTTTACAAATTCAGTAATCTTTGGTCCAAGTAAAACCAAAATGACCAAGCCCATGGTCTGGATAGCTGGTTTGTCAGACCACCTGGTCTAGACAGCTGGTTTATTTCTAACCACTAAGAGTGACAATAACCATGCTAGCAGTGTGTGGCTTAGTCTGGGTCTCATCTCTCTTGAGTACACCAGTATTGAAATATGCATATCCCCTACAAGATATACTCAGCCACTTGCACCACAGCCCTCTGAGACCAATATTTATATATTTCTAACTTTGCAATGGGAACTGTTTCTCCCAACTGCATTGCATCTTTCTCATGTGCTCTTCATGAACTTTCAATTCTTTCTATTAATAAAGATCCTACTGTAGCAAGCTGTGGATTTCTTCCCTTTTACTTATCTACAGCTTTATTTTCAAAAGTAACATTTTAATCCGGCAGAATTATCTTTCACTATCATTTTCTTCCTCAAATAAGCCCATTGCTAGGAAGAAAATTTATCAAAGCACTACCATTTTCTTTGTAAGACTTACCTCCTTAGCACTGAAGAATGTTAGTAGTAATACTATATATTCCAAAACCTACCTCCATTATCCCAAGACTTCCAGTGATTATCACAGATCACTCTGAGTGCAGATTTATCCTGGGTTTGATATCCAAATATTTTATTACCTTGCATCTCCTCAGTCTGCTTTCAACAATATACATTCCATAAACAGAGTTAATCTGTGTGGAGTGACTTATGGGATGACTAGAAAACTCAAAGGCTTGGCTTTGTCTACTCTAACAATCTTTCTTTAGTTTTGATCTTTTGAGTTTTTTGGTTTTTTGGCTTTTTAGGTTTTGGGTGTTTTGGTTGGTTGGTTGGTTGGGTTTTTGTGTCTGATCAAAAAATGTAACATTAAGAGGGATGCAAACTCAGCTTCTCCCATGGGTCAGGTTACTTCAGCCAATCAAAACCCCTTCTATAAATTCAGAGTAACTACTAATAACCCCCTAGCTCTAGATCAGGTTCTGTTTTGATTTTGTTTCATTTGTGGTTTTTGTTTTTGTTTTCTTTTTTTACTAGTTAACTTTAGTTTTCCTTAATTGAGAGTGTCAGGAAATAAGACAAATCAACTTTCAGACCACCTTTTCTTTCTATGGTAAGCTCTTCTTACAGGTATAAAGAGAAAAGCTGAGTGTATCTTTTTCAAGATACCTCAAGAGAAAATAAGTCTTGATGAAGGTTTTATCTATTTTATTTGTATGTTTAGGGTTTTCTTGAAATGTGCTGACTTCCACTTCTGTCACGGATTGCTCATGACTAAAATTAGAGGGGGGAAATCTCTTTATCCCCTTATGTGTAATATTTCATATGCTTCTCTGTTAGCCTAGCTTCCAAATCAACCACGCCATTTAAGATCTTAAATCTCACTACCACATTTTGTACCACAGAATACAAGTTTTTAGTATAACTTGATCCAAATTATATTTCTACCTAATAAAGCATAAATCATGACAACTTATCGATTTTTATTATTCCTGTAGGACTCTGGTGTGTATTTATGTCATCAGTCCAAGAATGAAACTAAGTACAAGGCCACAACTAAGATCCCTATAGCATATTCTATGATATTCTCACACCTAAACATAATACAGTTGTCTCTCCAAGCAATTAAGATTTTCTTAGTTTGTTGTGACTGCAGTGTATAGGATTTATAAAAATTTTAAGCTAACTACTTCACCTGAGTGGCTTTTAAGCTTTTGTGCAGAGAACTAAAGAGGTTGAGTTTACTGATTAAGTACTGTACTGCTGGTTTGATCACTTGAGCTGGATTTTTCTGAGACGGTGCTTCGGTTTAAATATAAAAACCAAACCAGTTCAAAGCCAATTATTTAAGACTTAATACAAAATAATACATTTGAGCCAATAATGACCTGTATTGCCAGTTTTCCAAGTGGCTTCTGGATCTGACAGAAAACAGAGATCAGCCTACAATTCATCCCCAAACAAGCCAGTCAAACATAAAATTAAGGCTCAATAAATATTCTGATCACCCCTCCATTTTTTTCACAAATATAAGTGCAATTTTATAATGTTTTCCTTTGGAATTATCTATTTACCATAAGTAGAAAGAGTCATTTTCTCAAGGGTCTTTATAATTCTTCATGTACCAGATGAAAATGAAGGATTCATTCTGCCCCATCCTTTAATTTTACTCACCAATATGTGAATTCTTCTTACAGCTGGTATTTCAAATGTATTAGTAAAATTTATCACTCAAAGGCTTATGGAAGGACTAAATTACACTAATGAATTGACTATGAATTTGAAGCCTAAGATGAGGCCAAGTATTTTCTGGCTTCGTTTCTGTATCTCAGCAAACTGCTTAATTTTCCCCCTACTTATCCATTACTGCTAAATTGTCTTGCTATTATTGCAGAAAATTGCAGCAAACATTGGCTTGCCCTTAGGCCTATACTGAATGAAGCAGAAATCAGGATTCGTGCAGAGACACTGGCAAGGTATGAAACCCTTCCTCCACTAATTTTGCTGAACTGAAAGAACAAGTGGAAGATAACATTCAATCTCTCTTTCTCAATTTTATTTAACAGTTAGTGAATTATTCCTACAGTTGGCTTTTCAAATATATTAATTGGTTTTCTCACTTAAAGTCATGAAAAAAGCTAAACTAGATTAATGAAGCAGCTACATATCTTCTGATATGTAAAAGCAAGCTAAATACTTTCCAGTTTCAGATTTTATTTGTTTTACTGGGGAATGGGTGGGTGTATGCATTTTTTTGTTTTATTTTTTTGTGGATTTTTGGGGGGTTTTATATGAGGAAGGAATATAAGTCCTTATATGGGTTAATCTTACTCTTAAGCATGATTCCAATGCCTGACAGAAACACTAGGGTTAAAAACCTGTGGTTTTTGCTGTAAATAAGAGACAGAATATTCTACATGTGATGGGGGAGGAGGACAATATCTGAGCTGTCCCTGGCAAGCTGTAGGATGAGAGAAAAAGGCTAGAGGGAGAGGGTGCTGGCAAGGACCTTCAGCTGGTGACTCCGAACATTACTGGCCATATTGCTGCAGACCTTCAGTCTTAGGGAGATGACACAGGCACTCTAGAGCTGAGAAGCCAACAGGAAACACCAGGGAAATACATGAAAGGAATTGAGGGGTGCTCCTCTAGGAAGGCGACACATCTGGGACCTCAGCTGCATTTACGTCAATATACAAACAGCAAACGTTGGAAGCCACTGTGCTGCTAGAAAGATACTACTTTTTTTCCATTACTGAAACTTGGTGGGGTGAATCCCATAACTGAAGGGCAACAGTCAATGGCTACATGCTGCTCAAAAGAGGCAGGAGAGGAAGGAGAGGGGGAAAAGTTTCCCTTTGCATCAATAGCTGGATTAAGTGTGAGGAGCTGTCTCTGAAGAAAAATCATGAGCTGGCTAAAAGCCTGTAAGAATCAGAGACTGAGGCAACAAAGGGAACCTCAATGGTGTTCAGTACAGGCCCCTGATCAAGGGGAGGTTGTTTATGAAGCCTTCTTTCTCCATACAGAGGAGGTATGCTACTCACAGGCTCTTATCATGCTGGGGGACTTCAAGTGTTCCAGCATCTGCTGGAACAAGTAGCACACAGAGCTGTAGGCAACCCAAGAGACTGCTGAAATGCTTGGAGGATAACTTCCTGATCCAGGCAGCAGACAGACCTACCAGAGGAATGTGTTACTGGATCTGTTGGTCACCAGCATAAGTGAGGTAACTGAGGACATCAAGACTGGAGACAACACAAGCTGCAGTGACCCTGCATTGGTGGAGTTTGCACATCCTGAGGGATGTAAGGGGTAAAGTTAGGCCCCTGAACTTCAGGAAAGCAAACTTCCAGATCTTCAGGGAGACAGTCAATAGGATCCTCTGGAAGACTGTTGAACAACTGGGAACAGTTGAACAGAGCTGGTAGATCTTTAAGGAAGTATTCCATAGAGAACAATACCTGGCAATCCCCAAGAGCAAGAAATCAGGCAAGACAGGCATGAGATGGCATGTCTGAGTAAGGAACAGCTGACTGAACTAATGGGAAAGAAGCAAATGCACAGACAGTGTAAACAAGGACAGGTGACCTGGGAAG
>WBNO01000178.1:0-10335 GCA_013400575.1 Peucedramus taeniatus
ACTGTATAGAATGGATGTTACCTGTACAGGGGGTGTGTTACTGTATAGGAAGGATGTTACCTGTGCAGGGCTGTGTTACCTGTACAGGATGGATGTTACCTGTGCAGGGCTGTGTTTCCTGTACAGGGCTCTGTTTCCTGTACAGGGGTGTGTTTCTGTATAGAATGGATGTTACCTGTGCAGGGCTGTGTTACCTGTGCAGGGCTGTTTTACCTGTGCGGGACTGGGCCCTGTCCTGGCACGAAGCACACCTGCAGTGTTTCTGTTCAGTGCTGCAGGGATTTGCCCTGGAGCGCATTTCTCCTTGCACAGGTGTGCAGCCCCTGCCCACGGCGCCTCCCAAGCTGCTGCTGCTGCTTCACCTGCCTGGCTGCAGGTAGATGAACAAGGGATATTTTTAGAGCCTGCTCATTTCTTAATATCCTGATTCTATATTGAGCACATTGTGGGAAGCCTTTTGTTTCACTCCCAGGTGTGAGGCAGCATGTAAGGCCACACCTTGTTCTGTGTCTGAGCAGAACAAGGATTAACACTGTCTGTGTAAAAAAATCTGGAATAGTTACCTCTGATTGCCATTTGCAGCTTTCCACGTTGGTTGCTGATCCACGTTTTGTGCAGATGAGATCACAGCTCTGCTCACAGGCTCCTCAGGTTCTGGAACGCTCATATCAGGAGGATGCAGCACATCCTTCCCCTGCCCGTGGCCTGCTCACGCTCCTGTACACAGAGAAAAACTAATTGCTGGCAGATTTAGAATAGCAAATGTAAAGATAAATTGAAAATTGGAGCTTCTTAGTCAGCAGAACACAATTATTTCAGAATGGATTATTTTCAGCCTTTCTATTCATTCTGGATTCCATGGAAGGTGTCACCGTGGTTGGTTATAAACGAGCACTGCGGCCACCTCACCAAGTGGAAGATGAATGGCGTCACACGTATTTAAAATTCATCACTTTTATCCAGTCTGAGGCAGAGGGGTTTACAATATCTCAGAGAGAAAAATTAAAAATTACTCTCCAGAGCCTTGAATAAAATTCTCTAAATTATTTTCTCAGTGCAAGGAATTAATTTGTGTGGCTGAGGGTGAAGGGTGAACACTGATGTCCTGCCAGCGGCTGCAGCAGGAGGGTGCCCCTTGTGCCGCTGGGTAGGGGCACAAGAATCATTGCCTTTCCATTCCACTGCTCCATGGCCACTGCCTTGAGGACAAAATCCCCTTGTCTCACTTGTGGTTGTTGTTAAAACTCTGTCTGGTCCTGCAGAGCACTGAAAGGTTTGTTTGATTTCAGGGGCTCGTTCAGTGTGGTGGCTGGAGCAGGCTCTGAGCAGGGCCTGTCCTGGCTGGGATGAGCTCATGGAAGAACTGTCTCAGGCTGGAATTCACCAGGATCCCTCCACTGCCTTTTCAGCCTCTCCTACCCCACTGAGATCAGGTGATTATCTGGAATCTGGGTGTAGGTTTGGGCACTGCAGAGACTCCACAGCCTGGATACAAAGGCAAGTTTGTAAAACAAAGCTGCATTTAGTGAGCTGGAGCTAATGTTACTCTCAGGTGTTCACAGCTCGATAATGTGTTCTTTTTAAGATACAATATAAACAACAAGATTAATGCACATGTATCTAAAAACCTGCCTGAAAGCAGGGGGAGGAGCTGGCATTCCACGCGCCTTAATGAGCCCTTCCAAGCGCAGAGCGAGTGATTATTCCTGAAGTCAGACCCAGAAAGGTGCAGGGAAGGGCTGGGAGAGGATGGATGTAAAGAGCCAGTCTAATGTTGATACACAATGAACTCCTACCCCATCACCACGATGATTTCATTTACCTGTCGCTCTGGGCTGCTCCCCTGCTCCAGGGACAGTTTCCCTCAGCAGGGCAGTGTCCCCCTCTGGAGCTGTGCCTCTCCATCCTGCCATTTCCCATCAGCTGGCATCACTCTGTCTCCTCCACGTCCTGCTGGGGCCGAGGCTGGAGCTCCTGGGGAAGTCCCCATGTCACCCCCGGGCTCCCTGAGCCCTCTCTGCTGGCTGCTGCTGAGACACCTGGGCTGATGCAGGGCCCCAGGTGGGGCCCAGCACACCTGAGACAACATCCAAGTCCCAGCCCAGCCTTGCTGGAATGGGAGGGGAAAAACATGGGGCAGGCTTAAGGACCAGGTGGAGACTTTTTCTTAAAAACAATAATTAAAAAAACCCAATCTGTCTGTTGATTCTAGAAAGATCCAGGCCCTCCTTTAGTTGTTACATGTATTTGAATGTCTTTTGGCCACCTGAGCTCACACCTGCTCTTCCTGGACATCTCTGGAGGGGGACGGCCATTCTTAACTCCAGGATGGTGGGGCCAGGTGTGTGCTGGTCCCTTCTCCTGGGGATGAAAAACAGGACAAGAGGAAACTGCCTCAGGCTGCACCAGGGGAGGATTAGGTGGCATATTTGGAATTTTGTTTTCACAGAAAAGGTTTTCAGCATGGGCAGGGGCTGCCCAGGACAACAGCAGAGTCACCATCCCAGGAAGTGACCGGGAAATGCCTGAATGTGACACTGGGGACGTGGCTCACTGGGGACTCGGTGTCACGGTGGGCTGATGGCTGGACTCAGTGACCTCAACAGCCGTGACAATTCCATGATTCCATGGCTCTGCCCACAGCTGGCCTCTGCTGCTGGGAGGGTGAGGGGTGTGCAGGGACCTAGGGACATCACCCAGGGAGTGCTGGCACTGAGGGGTGTGCAGGGACACAGGGACATCACCCAGGGAGTGCTGGCACTGAGGGGTGTGCAGGGACACAGGGACACCCACGGTCTGTGAGGGCAGCGCTGCCCTCCCCAGAGCCTCAGCCCAGGGAGTGACTCTGGACCCCTTCCCTGTGCTCTGCTCAGACTCTGCCAGGGACACAGCCGTGCCAGGCTCTGCTCCTGGGGCAGCTGTCCCTGCCCAGGCACCTGCAGGGCACCCCTGGTGGCCAGGGACTGCTGGCCAAGGGGATGGAGCACTCGCTGGCCCAGGAAAGGCAGAGCATTCTGCAAGAGTGAGGCTTTCGGGGCTAAATCAGCCATTTGATCATCCATGAAAATAAAGGCTTGTTTCTTGGTTGCTGGCTGCTCTGCCAAGAGGGAAAAACAAACAAACAACAAATGAGCTCATTATTTTCTGCCGTGCTCTCAGAGATGAGCCATGGCTGGCTTCAGAGGGGATAAACCGCCCGCAGGGATGCAGTGCTTCCTCCAGGAGGGCTCTTCTCCCTGATCTTTCATTTGTGCTGGGTCCAAAAGTGTTGGTTACAGTCAGTGTTGCCTGCGCAGTGCAACAAAGAAAGAGAACATGGCACTGGGAGAATCCAGGGGAAGAGAGGAGAAGGGAAATGATCTGCCTCCTGTTTGGCTGTGCATTTGCCTCTGTTCACAGGGACAGGAAAACCTGAGTGCAACTCTCTCCTCGCATCACAGCTGGATTTAGAAAGGCGATAGGCTGTGTCTGAGTAAAGGACATTTCTCTGGGTGTAACAGGATTAAAAAGGGTTGAATGCAAAGGATGCTTAAAGCAGGATTTTCTGGACTTGTGAGGAAGCTCTCATTAAGTTGTATATAAACAGAAATACGGTTTCATTAATTAATACCAAACATATAAATACAAATAGGCATCAGAAAGTAAAAGTCAGTGTGTCCTGTTTCATTAACTTACACCTGTGTGCTCAGCACTGCCTCGGAGGTGTTAAATTTGAGTCCAATTAACATAAACTGAATGTGAGCACAGGCTTCAGTGGAGACACAATTTCACCTTCTGTGCACAACCCAATTAGTTTGTGGATCTTTTTGTCCTGAACGTGTGTAATTATTTCAAGTATATCTATATTTTTATTTTCCAAACCCTCCCATGGCTCTCAGCTCTGTGTTTAATTATGGATTATGTGGAAGAGCAGTTCTACTAATTAAACTCTGTTTTTATTTTAAATCCGCTGTTAGACTATTTGTTCAGTGACCCCCAGTCCTTAGCATGGAGAAACAATAAACAGTTGTTCCCCAGTTATTATTTTTCGTGTCATTCATCTTGCCTTTTTTTGCATCAGATCTGAAAACACAGATATGGCTTATCTGGGAACTGGTTTAAAAATGTGAGAGGTGGATGCCTTGAGAGGCTCCCTGGAGCAGAGGCTGGGCAGAGTTAAAGAATAAAGCAGGGATTTATTAAAGGCCTCACAGGACACACCTTGGGCAGTGCCAGAGCCCAGCCAGGTCCACACCCAGGATGGACCCCGGGCCAGGAGTTGTCACACTTGAAAACACTTGGAACTCCTGGGGCATTTCCATGTGAACTCACCTGAACCCACCTGTGTCCAGCCCAGGAAGGACCTGGAGCTGCTGGAGAGAGCCCAGAGGAGCCACGAGCTGCTCCAGGGCTGGAGCCAGGCTGGGAGAGCTGGGAATGTTCACCTGGAGAGGAGAAGGCTCCAGGGAGAGCTCAGAGCCCCTGGCAGGGCCTGAAGGGGCTCCAGGAGAGCTGGAGAGGGACTGGGGACAAGGGATGGAGGGACAGGACACAGGGAATGGCTCCCAGTGCCAGAGGGCAGGGATGGATGGGAGATTGGGAATTGGGAATTGCTGGCTGGGCTGGAATTGCCAGAGCAGCTGTGGCTGCCCCTGGATCCCTGGCAGTGCCCAAGGCCAGGTTGGACACTGGGGCACCCTGGGACAGTGGGAGGTGTGGCAAGGGACAGAATGAGATGGGCTTTTAGGTCCAGTCCCACCCAAATGTTTCTGGGATTCTATGGATTGACATCCCTTTCCCTGCCAGGTGAACATAAAGACGTGGGGCAGTGACCACGGCAGTGCCAAAGTGTCCTGTTCCCCAAAATTATATCTTCATTTCCTTTCTCCAAGTCAGGCAGGCTGGCACTTTATCTTCCCCCCTTTCCCCAGTGTCAGACCGAAGGAAAAGCCCTGTGTGGGCAGAGGGGCACGGAGCAGTGCTGGGAGCCAGGGAGGGCACAGCTCCTCCTGGGATGTGGATTGCTGTCCCTGTCACCCACGGCTGGCTCCCAAGGTCAGGAAAGCCCCTGAGCTGCTCAGCCCCGGGTCTGGCTCAGACCCAGCCCAGCCGAGCTGCTCTTCTGTTCAGCACACCAGGCACTGCCTGGGGGGTACTGCAGAATGAAATGCTTTTGTCAAACACCTGAGCGCACATTTCCTGAAATAAGCAGTTAATTTACTCTTTTCAGACAAATTTATTTTGCTTGTCTTGGGTTTATGTATCATGAATTGCAAAACGATATGAGGTTTGAATCATTTGTTTTACTGCAAGTCAGCACTGCAACAATGGTAACTGTGAACTCAGGAGAGACCTCGGGGCTGAGGAGGAGCCCACAGGCTCAAACTGCTCCTGACCAGCCTGACGGGGACAGATGGTGGCACAGGCCCGGCAGTGACAGCGGCACAGTTCCGGCAGTGACAGTGGCACAGTCCCAGGTGGTGGCACAGGCCCGGCAGTGACAGCGGCACAGTCCCAGGCGGTGGCACAGGCCCGGCAGTGACAGTGGCACAGTCCTGGCAGTGACAGTGGCACAGTCCCAGGTGGTGGCACAGTCCCAGGTGGTGGCATAGTCCCAGGTGGTGGCACAGTCCCAGGCGGTGGCACAGTCCCGGCAGTGACAGTGGCACAGTCCCGGGTGGTGGCACAGTCCCAGGTGGTGGCACACCTGGCACGGAGAGCCCTTGGGGCTGAGGGTTGCAGGATTCTGCCCACGCTGAGCCCGCAGCCGGGGCCTGCCCTGCCCGGGGCTGCCACCCCTGCCCTGGCAGAGCTCTCCTGAGCGCTGCCCCTCAGGGTGACAGCACTGCTGAGGGGGTGGCACCCACAAAAACCAGGGTGAGCAGCCAGGGATGGCACACACACAGCCCTGTCACCAGGGACAGCTACACTGTCACCAGGGACAGCAACACTGTCACCAGGGACAGCCACACTGTCACCAGGGACACACAACCACTGTCACCAGGGACAGCCACACTGTCACCAGGGACACGCAGCCATTGTCACCAGGGTCACCCAGCCACTGTCACCAGGGTCACCTTGCTCGTCCCACTGCCTGTGGCTCTGGCTGCCTCCAAAGCCCAAAGAGATGGGATGGCTCCTCCCCAGGACCCAGCGCCTGCCCCAGAGGCTGTGACTGGCTCCTGGTCCATCAGTGGGTGGCTCACCCAGCTCCAGCTGCAGGAGCCAGCCCCCCAGGCATGGCCAGCACCCGTCCCTGGGTGCTCTCCTCCCCTCCGAGCCATCGGCACAGAAGATGCTGTGGTAACGACAGCAGAGCCCAGTCTGTGTCTCCTCTGCCAGGAGATCCTGGAATGACAGAATCCCAGAGTGTCCCGTGTGGGAAGGACCCACGGGATTGTGGGGTCCAGCCCCTGGCCCTTCTCAGCCACCCCAGCAAGCCCAGCCTGCGCTGGAGCTGTCCAAAGCCTCCCTGAGCTCTGGCAGAGCCGGGTCCCGCTGTCCCCAGCCCAGCTCCCAGCCCTGGGGACACCTGGAGCTGTGCCAGCCCAGGAGAGCCCAGGGCACCACGGGGAGCCCCCAGCGCTGCCCTGAGGGCGTCCTGGCCCTGCTTTACTGCCAGGAACCTGCAGTGCCCCTGCAGCTCAGCAGCCTTGCTTCCTCCAGCAGAATCCCCAGCACAGGGGGCTGGTTCCTCAGGAACGGGATGTGTTTGGATCGCGTTGATGCTGCTGGGAATAGATTTAGGGTGAATTGGAAAAGCTGCTCTATTCAATAGCAGTCACTACAGGAAGAGCTATAGTGAAATAATTGCTGTAGTATGGTTATATGGTAATTATGTTGGTGTAATTGATGAACCTTCCCAGCGAGGAAAAACCCGTACTGCTAATAGCAAAGAGAAATTGGAGTTTTCCTGTCCTCGGAAAATGGTTTATTGCCCAGTCAAAATACACAGGCAACCAGTTAGAGAGAGAAAGTTGGGCCAGAGGGGGAGGGATCTCCACAGCATAATTAATCTTGGTCTAGCTGGAGCCCCATGTGAAGGGCAGAGTAAATTCTGGGATATAATTAAGCTCCAGTTCAAAAGCCTAAACTGAAATTGCATTTCCTGCCCTGCTGTGCCCCTCTGCACATTCACCAACGGCACAGTAACACGTGTGCTGCTGATTTCCACCAGATACCAGCTCCAGGGGCTGCAGGGAGAAACCTGTGCTCCCACAGAGGTGCCTGATTTCTCAAATTCCCATCCCAGCAGCCAGGGGCAGAGCAAGAGAGGCCTTTCAGCCACGTTTTGAAGGAGCAACGTATTTAAATTTGGCTGCCCCAAATAGAACACCTTACAGTACATCTTTTGTAGCTCTTTTTCTTTAAAAAAACTAGTCCTATTTACAAAACTATCCTTTGAAACTTGGTTTTAGTTCAATTTCTCTGTCAGTAATGTCTGTCTTGTTCTGTAGTATTTTTCTTCAGAGCTCCCTGCCCTGGGCCGGGTGCAGGCAGGAGGAGGTGCTGCTCCCCTGGGACAGGCAGTGCCAGGGCTGTGGGGCAGTACCAGGGCCATGGGGCAGTGCCAGGGCTGTGGGGCAGAGCCAGGGGTGTGGGGCAGTGCCAGGGGTGTGGGGCAGAGCCAGGGGTGTGGGGCAGTGCCAGGGGTGTGGGGCAGTGCCAGGGCTGTGGGGCAGTGCCAGGGCCATGGGGCAGTGCCAGGGCTGTGGGGCAGAGCCAGGGCTGTGGGGCAGAGCCAGGGGTGTGGGGCAGGGGGTCAGGCTGAGCTCTGCAGGGCTGGAAGGAGATCCAGGCGTGTTCAGGGTGAGGTGGTGCCACCACCCAGGGCACCAGGGGTGCCTTGTTTGGGGGGGTGCCCATGAGCTGAAGGAGCCAGCTGCAGGAAACCAAAGGCCAGAAATCCTTGTCATCTGATGGTGATTTTCTTTCATTAAATCCTGTTCTGGGCTGAGGATGGCAGGGGCAGTCTGCTGCACTGCAAAACAAAATTCCATCTTTTGTGATCTCAGCAGCCATATGGTTCATGTTTGAAATGTGGGCTCCCCACTGGTTTCAAAGTCCTAAACCCAACAGAAAGTTCGGGAACGTCCTTTTCAGCAATTCCAGTTTGCTGTGATTTTAATAATGCAAATGTTCCCTGAGGTTTGCATCACCACTTAGCTCAGAATGAGAACAGAATCACAGAATCCTTCAGGTTGGAAAAGTCCTCTCTGACCATCAAGTCCAACCCTTCCCCAGCACTGCCAAGGCCACACTGGCCATGTCCCCAAGTGCCACATCCACAGGGATTTCAATCCCTGCAGGGATGGGGACTCCACCCGTGCCCTGGGCTGGAGAACGCCTTCCATGAGGAAATTTCCCCAATATCCAACCCGAACCTCCCTGGTGCCACTTGAGGCTGCCTCCTGTCACCCTGTGAGCTGCAGAGCTGTCCCAGGCCCCTGGCAGGTGTCCATGGGGACAGGGCCAGGCGGGCACTGGGCACCACTGCCCGTGCCAGGCAAGGATGGTGGCATTGCCTCACTGCTGGGGTAAGGAACAGAATTTACATTTTCAAAGCAACTCCCCAGAATTAGGTTAAATATTGATGCCATTTCCTAGAAGGCTCTGAAATTAAATCTATTTGTCATGGCAGAAGGAGAACAGAGACAGGAGAAAGGTCAGTGTCATTCTATTGTAGAGACAACGTCCCATGCCCCACCCTGAATCCCCCACCACACACAGGATGCTGGCCTGCCAATCCCAGGGAAGTTAATTAGCAAATACAACATTGGACACACCTTTTGTGCAATCAATAACATCGTGTGTGTATCGTACATGCCTGAATTATTACCATCATTTTAATACTATTAAAACCCATTTATTGCTGAGTTTCTTGAAGCACGGTGTGGAATTGCTGTAATACATGCTCCCAATCATGCCAGAGAAATTTTGATAGAAGACTGATTAAAAGAGAATAAATTGTCATTATTGCCCACAGAAATGGACAATTATTATTATTTCTCTCACTATTGTAGCCAAAACCTCAAGAGTTTCAGTCTGGCTCCATTTCACATGTCACTGGGGGCAGCTGGCCAGTGCATTCCACAGGATTGTCCCTGTTCAGTTCTGTGAGGTGAGAATAAACAATTCTTTAATCAAATATAAAGGAAATATTTCAGTCTTATAAATTTCCCCTCCTTCTCTCTCTTTTTATGTGTGAACAGGGCTAAGTAATTCAATCAGAATCTTAACATCTACCTGATCTCTCTTAAGTTCTCTGTTTTAGGCAAAAGCTTTCTGTTCCTATGAAACCTTTTGTGAGCCAAATGAATTCCTACAAATTCACTATTTTTTTTTCATTTTAATAACTATTTCCAAGGTGACAATGGCTCCTGCTCAAGATTCCTGTTGATTCCTGTCCTTTGAGCCAGCCACAGTGAAGAAAAACCATCTTGGAAACATCTTGGAAATCATCAGCCCCAGGAGAGCTCAGAGCCCCTTGCAGGGCCTGAAGGGGCTCCAGGAGAGCTGCAGAGGGACTGGGGACAAGGGCTGGAGGGACAGGACACAGGGAATGGCTCCCAGTGCCAGAGGGCAGGGATGGATGGGAGATTGGGAATTGGGAATTGCTGGCTGGGCTGGAATTGCCAGAGCAGCTGTGGCTGCCCCTGGATCCCTGGCAGTGCCCAAGGCCAGGTTGGACACTGGGGCTGGAGCAGCCTGGGACAGTGGGAGGTGTCCCTGCCATGGCAGGGGGGACACAGGATGGGCTTGAATGCCCCCTCCCACCCAAACCAGCTCCCCAGCTCTGGCACCCAACATGGCACAGCCAGGGAGCTTTCTCCCTTTTCTGCTCACAACCTGTTCAAATTCCGGTGGTGTTTGTGACAAAGAGGTGACAATGAAGCCCCTGGAATGGCTGTGACAGGAAGCAACAGCTGTGTGATGCAGCTTGTCCTTCTGATAGACACGGAATGGTTCTCAGGGATAACGCTGGGACGAGCAGAGCCCGCAGCTCTGAGCTGTGCCAGACCCAGCTCCTGACATCACCTCATGCCAAGGCTGCCCTGGGCACAGCCTGGGCCACATGGGGGGAAAATGGAAACCTTCTCCTTGTTCACACTAAAAATGGAACTCTGGAAGGGCAGAGGAGCAGCAGAGACAGGACTGCATTGGATATTCACACAGTACTGAGAGGGGAAGGGGGAAGGAGAAAAGAGAAGGAGAAGGAGAAGGAGAAGGAGAAGGAGAAGGAGAAGGAGAAGGAGAAGGAGAAGGAGAAGGAGAAGGAGAAGGAGAAGGAGAAGGAGAAGGAGAAGGAGAAGGAGAAGGAGAAGGAAGGAAAGGGGAAAGGGGAAAGGGGAAAGG